>APFE031698825.1:0-10255 GCA_000404065.3 Pinus taeda | reverse complement strand
AGTTGTTACCTGAAATATCTCGTTTTGTAGAAAGAACTCTAAAGAGCATTTTTGTAGAATCACTTATTTTATTATTGATTTATATATGGTTTTTGGGGCTTTTTGGACTCATTCTTGAGTTAATTTAAATTCTACAAGAAGCATGACAATCAGAGCTTGTTGATGCATTGTTATAAAGGTGTGAGAATCCTTGTTGATGTATATTTTGATGACTAGATTCTCTATTGTATATCTTAGAAGCTTATGTGAAAGTTTTAGTGATGTTATTGAAGCACATTTTGAGATGATTTGTATATGACCATATTGATGAACAAGCTGTAATAGATCTTCGATAGGGCATAAGCAAGTTGGAATGAAGTTTGTGTAGGGCATGTTGTTAACAATAATATGAAACCAACAGTTGGAAGATCATTTTTAAATGAAAATTTGGTGGATATGTTTTGAAATATTTTGAGAATAGGTCTACAAGGAGTTGAAAAAGTAGGTGGGTTCCTTGATCATCAATTATTTCAAATCCTAGAGAAAATCGAAGCTCGCTCATCATCAAGGTTTGTGCCTCAATCAAGTTGCAGGCTACATTGACCAACTCCTTATGTATCTTTGAGGTTGGTTCATTAGTAACATTGTAGCCCGCTACAAGTAGTTTCTTGCACATCTTGGGGGATAAGGGAATCTAACAGATTGGTTCTTACAAATCTATCTAATAAATTGAGGAAAGAAGAAGAAGAATAATTTTTAGTTTTCTCGAGTATGGGTTTCCACAAAAAAAGTTTATGTCCTCTTTTTTTGATGTGATGGCCTCTTTATATATTGGTGATACGTTTAATTTTTTTGTTTATTGATATTCTGCAAAAGGTTATGGCTGATTTCTATACCATTACTTGAAAAAAAAAATTGAATTGCTAAATAGTTGACACTTATCATGATAGGTACGTGTGGCTCCTTGATATTCATAATATGGTTGTTGGAAAAGGAGGATACTAAGCTTATCTTTCCATATTTTAGACTTAAACTTAATATTTTATACCATACTTGGTTTCAAAATAAATATTTATGTATTATTGCAATTGGTATATCTTTTATAATTTCTTAAAAAGGAATAGTTTTTGGCTCATACTCATTAACTTTAATCCTACTCTTTGTAATATATTGCATGATATGTTTTAATTTTAATTTTAATTTTGTTTCAACTTCTATCTTTTGTTAGAACATTGAACTCCTACCAAATTATTTTAGGTTAATTTCATAATAGGCATCTAATACCAAATCAATTCCTTCCTAATGTAAATTTTGTGCAAACAAATCCCAACTTCGAGGTCGGTCCCATTTTTTAAATCAACCTCCTACTACCTATCAAATATTAAAACTATTTTTTCTAAACTATATAATGCTAAAATTTATTGCTAATATATTTCTTTATTTGTAAGCTGAAATTTGTATTTTCTATGAAAAATTGCGATTAAAAAAAGAGAAGCATTTTCCTTACCAACCTCTCACTCTGGAGAGCAAAGCATAACCAAGAAAAAAATCTGTACAAAAAACAAAATGTATCAAAAAATAAGAAGAAAATATGAATTTCAAAATATAAAAGTGGCTCTATCGAGAGATACATTGTCTATAAAAAGTAATAACATAAGTCACATAGAAGAAAGACATGAGAGCACTACTATGAGGGGTCTGAATTTAAGACTACAATCTGAATAGGCCCCTTTGGGACTTCTTGAGCAGTTCCCACCATAGGGGGGATACCAAGTACTTCTCTATATAGTCCAATGTGTAGTACAACACTCTTATATGACAATGAAGGAAGTGTAATGAATTGAGGACATCCTCTTTGTGATCCTATTTGTCCACCAACATGCACTACAATATAAATTTAATCTTCTAGTAAAATTCAATCATTTTCATGTAATGGTTAAAATGTCCCATTATGTTCCCTTTATTAGGGATCCATTCAACCCATTTTACCAATACATTAGTGTCTATGAGGTTGGTTCTATGTGTGGTTGCCTCTCCCTCAAATTTTAGAATTTATTTCTAAATAGCGCATGACATTAGTTCCTTGTCTCATCCATTAATGTCCTACAAATGATGGTAAATTTAAGCGTGCCCCCTTTGGGATTTCTTTTGATAATATTCTTTCCCCTCCTCAAAATTGTGTCCATTGAAGTGGCATTGAAGCAAGGGATAACTTTTTGACAGTCTAAAAGAAAGGGAGAAGATAACAATTTATCTCTAAATTATCAAGAGGCTAGCACCCCACGAAAATATAATTGTTGGTCTATTCTAGATAGGGGATAATGCATAAAAGGTTCTAGCCAAGCACACTTAGTTGAGGATGGTGTCTTGATTATGTAAACCCACTTCCTCCATAAAACATAGTACCCTCGAGAAGCCCAATTTCCATGAATTTCCCCAAGGAATAAAGATTGCACAACTATACCAATGAGGTAAAAATGAACATAACTAGATGACCACAGGTGGTAGGGTGTGAAACAACATATCCATTAAATATGGATTCAAAATCAATCATAAAATGTAGGCTAAACAAAAATATTTTTAATTTCTCCCAAAATCCATGCCCCAATAAGTCTCGATAAAGCATCCCTCCCTTTACCACTAAAAATATAGATATAACTAAATCTAGGAGGGGGAAAACTCAAATCAGAGTTTGAATAAGTTGGCACAATAATAAAATGGACATATCAGAGTAACCACCATTCCCTCCAATTCTTCTAGCAAACCCAAAAAGGTGTCTTACAATAATTATTCACAAAGTGAGGTCAATTCACTTTCTAGGAAAAAGCCCTCCTCACATTCTCAATTCATGTTTTAGAGAAATTAGACCGGAAACCCCCTGGCAAAACTTCCAAAATCGCAATAAAAACAACTCCCTTTAAACATACTTATTTATAAATTTACCTTATTTTTATTTTTATTTACAATTTATCAAATTAAATAAAATAATAAATATATATATTTATAATAAAGTTACTATTAAAAAACCCCTAATTTATTTTCAAAATTATTTTATTATTTTATTTTAAAAGAGAGTGAAATCAAATTAAATTATTACACTTAATATAAATTAATATTCCAATATATATCACTAATTTAAACTAATAATCCAACCTATATCATTAATTTAAATTTTACGTTCGTTTGTTTGGTTATTTATTTATTATTATTTAATTCACACTCTACACAACCCTTGGACCTTCACTCCTTTAAATTTATTTATAGTCAAAATTAACCCAAATAAATTATTACATTTAAAATCGACTAATGGGTCAACATATATCACTATTAAGTTACATTTATTTATTATCATTTAATTGACACTCTACACAGCCTTGGGGCCTTCACTTTAAATTTATTTATGGTCCAAATTACGATCAACAAATTCTCAGGTGACCTAAAACCCAAATACCCATAGTCATCAAACGAAACCCGTTGTTTGTTTCGTCGGTTATGCAACATCAAGACGAAATCAATTGTAACTTCACCCCATTTTAAACCTATTTATAGTCTAAATTGATCACTGCGCAGATGACCTATACCCTAAATACCCATCAAATGAAACCCGTTGTTCGTTTCCCTTTCTAACTCACGCGTTTAAATAGAAGAGATTTCCTCAGACATCAAAACTCTCAAATCTGAGTTACGGTTATTCTCTGTTCTCTGGTTTTTCTGTTCTTCCTTTCCGATCGCGGTAACATAGACAACGAAGCGCAGCCATTTGCAGTCCAAACAATACGAAATGTACAACATATATGGTCGTGCTGGTGAAGCTCCAACAAGAGGAAGCGGGGGAAGTTTAGGGCAGAGTCACTTCGTTGAACACCCTCTCCGTGAAGTTAGGGTTCTTCCCCACACCCAGCTCTTGCCATCTACTCGTGAAACTGTTCCCTTACCATATGGATCTTTTACGCGCGACAATTTTGGACGCTTAGGCATTGACATGCTTGGAACGCATTTGGTTGACGGCGGGGCAACATTGTCGCCCTATGGTTTTAGAGAGTCGATTAGAATATCCGTGAGGGAACCTGAGCCATACAGAGAATCCATTGGTATGCCCCTCTGGAATGGAATGGGGGTTATAGAACCGAGATATCGCAGCCATGATCTGGCTAGAAGAGAAAGCACAGGCCAGGGCCGGGAACCTTTTGTAAGAGGAGGTCAACATCTCCCACTGCTACAGCGACAGGTTATTATTCTGTACACTCTCTTTCATGTTTTGTAATGTAATGATACTATATATAACCAAGATTGGTAAATTTAAATTTTATTTATATAAAAAAATATATGGGTAATGCTTATAGAGAGGTTATAAAGTTGTATATCCTTCTTAGGTTAGTTTCATACACTTCTGGAATTAAGGATAAAAAAGATTTACATTTATGATTTTCTCTACCAGATAATTAAAATTGAAGTTTACTAAATTTCATTTTTAAGTAAGATGCAATTTATAGGCCCTAATAATATAGATATAAAAGTATTTGTTAATAAAAGAGGAAATTTCATTAATTAGAGCGTAATTATTTAAGAGCATTTTCAGGAATTCTCAAGAGTAAATTGTTGAAGAAGTTTCTCAAAAATCTCAGACCAAAAAGAACAAGAAGTATAATGCTTAGTAAGACAACTCCACTAAAACTACACTCCATCATTGTAAACCTCTTCTCTATTGAAGCCAATTCCCAGCACAACCACTTAAGCTGTGTGCTACACAGAACTATGAGTCCCATAATTCCACTATGAGATAACCTCTACCTAACCCAATAGGATTTAGTAGAGTCCTAATACAAAGAAAATTCCTCATATTTAGACTATGTGTTTGGCTCTACCTAACCTAATAGGATTGCATAGTCCTAATACAAAGAGAATCCTTCAGATTTCCACTATGAGTCAGTGTCTACCTAACACATTAGGAGTGCATAGAGCCCTCTAATACAAAGAAAATCCCCTAATGAAAGCATTGCTACCATTCGTGCCCCATGACAACATGTGACCCATGAAAACATGTGACAAGACTCAGTAAATTATTTTCTTTCAATGAGTAAATAAGCATGATGGCACCAACCATTTTTTGTCAACCTTGAATAAGATTATACTTAGCACTGTAGTTTCCTTAATCAACTTGAGTTTTAGAGAATTAGGTGAGTGATAAATTCCCATTGGTTAACAACAATTTTTTTTTGTCTTAATTTAATGACCAAATTAACTCGATAATCTACAAACTTATTCTTTCTTTTCCTACATTACATACAACCATTCAATCTCTCAATTCTTTAACTCCATTAATTTTCTCATAACTCTGGAAACTAATTTTCTAATTCTACCAAAAATAACATCCCAATCATTAGCCTTGGATCCTGTTTTCATGTGTTTCATGTTCATATATAAGTCCCTTAAAATAGGTGACAGATAGGATGATAAGAGAATGCTAAGAAAGATGATAACAAAATGTTAAGAATAAATACCATGTAAAAGTTCTTACTATGATAATATAATGGTAATATTATATGCTTTGCATAAATTTTTATCTGAGAACTCCTGATTGTTATATCTGTTTCTAAGTTTTGAGACTCCCCCGTTGCATTATTTTTAAAATATGTTTTCAAATAATTTAATAAATAAATTAATAACAAAAATTAAAAATATTATTTTAAATTTCAAAAAATATTTTTATTATTTCATATTAATCCACGAAACCTGTTCGTAGTATTGATTATTATTAGTTTTATTCTATAGATTTTTTAACCGTTTCTTGAAACCATTTCTAATAATTTGGAACAGATAATTGCAAGAGAAATGCAGGAAACACCTTCCTCTACTGCACGCAAGAAGCGACCGGTACGAAGGATTACACCATCTTCCCAGAGAGACCCCAGGCTCACTCCACCAATGGATTCAGACAGTAATAGCTTGCCAGCCGATTCAGAACCTAAACAAACTTTACAACTTCAGCCAGAAAAAGAGGTGATTTCTATGTTAATATACTGAGGCAGTTTTCTTTAAACCTGCAAACGTATCGTGCATTAAAATAATTTATTTAATGTTTTAAACGGTCGAAATCAAGGTTTGATATATTCATTTTTAATTTAAATTTCAGATTTTTTTTTAACTTTTCATTCAGACAGATTAAAGAAAATCAAAATGTATAACGATCTGCATTTTAAAAATATGGACCTAATCTGAGATGGGTATATATTCATGCTTTCATTTAGGGAGTATTGTTTGTATATTATTTTTAATATATAATAGATTATGGAGAAATTTGAAGCAAATGTTACCTTGAGAATTTTTTTAACATATAGCAATGGGGATTTTTTTAACATATAGCAATGGGTTCTATCAGAGGTATGAGTAATATACTAATTACTGTTAGATTTAATATGGTGTTTCAGGTTTCACATCAGGAGTTAAATAAGACAAATCAGGAATCGCAGCTTATGTTTACAGACAAATCTGAGATTAAAGTGGAAGCCAAAGAAAATTATACAGATTCAAATAACAATATGGTGTTTCGGGTTTCACATCAGGAGTTAAATAAGACAAATCAGGAATCGCAGCTTATGTTTACAGACAAATCTGAGATTAAAGTGGAAGCCAAAGAAAATTATACAGATTGAAATAACGCTGAAAGACCTGGGTGGTGCTCACTTTGTGATATTGATTGTGTCACCAAAGAAGTGCTTCACAAATCTCATGCATTTGGAAAGAAACACGAGTCTATGATTAAAAAACTACAAGAAGCCTCAAAGGATCGACAGAAGTGGCTAGAGTCAGTGGGATGGTGTTCTCTTTGTGAAGTCCATTGTGAAACCATGGAAGCTCTCCATACAGAACATAAATTGACAGAAAAACACCAGATGATGTTAGGAAAGCAGCCAAAACCACAAAAAAAGCAGGATGACCAGGTCCAAAACATTGACTGTCGTATTGGAAAGAGAAAACAGCAAGAGGAACAAGGAAGCATGTCATCCCCAAAGCGTCAAAAGTTGTTAGTTTCTAGTGAAGACTGCAAAATATGTAACAAAGTCTTTAGCAGTCAGATTGAACTTGAATCACACCTTGGAGGTAAGAAACATGCTTCCCAATTGAAAAAGCTTGAAAATTCTGCAGAGCTTTTAGATGTTAACAGTGGCCAGATTAAGAAACCTGAGGGTCCAGAAGGAAGCATGTCATCCCCAAAATGCCAGAAGTTGTTAGTTTCTAGTACAGACTGTAAGATATGTAACAAAGTGTTTAGCAGTCAGGTTGTACTTGAATCACATCTTGCAGGTAAGAAACATGCTTCCCAATTGAAAAAGCTTGGAAATTCTGCAAAGCTTTTAGCTGTTAACAGTGGCCAGAGTAAAAAATCTGAGGGAGTAGATGTGCAAGTATCTGAGAATTCCAAATTGGTGATATCAGCCAAGAATGGGCAGGAGGAAAAAGAAAGCATGTCATCCCCGAAACCTGGAATGTTGTTAGTTTCAAGCATATACTGCAAGATATGTAACAAAATGTTTAGCAGTCAAGCTGTACTTGAATCACATCTTGCAGGTAAGAAACATGCTTCCCAATTGAGAAAGATTGAGAATTCTGCAGACAGTGGTCAAAATAAGAAACCTGTGGGCCTAGATGTGCAAGTATCTAAGAATTCTAAATTGGTGATATCAGTTAAGAATGTTGCAAAACCAAGTGGGAAGGACGAAGAAATTACTTTGGAGGCTAAAGATGCTCCCGAAATAGTGATGAAAACTGAAAACGATGATAAGAAGGATATTTCAGGGCCCATTGAAGATGATCGAGAATCAATTGTTAGAAGCCAAAAGCATGCCAGGAGGGAGAGCTGAAAGCCCAATGAAGTTGATTGTAAGAAAGAAGATACTCTTGGAAGCGGAACAGAAAATGTTACAACCTCTGTTAATATTGAAGTTTGAACAAGTTAATGACAGCATTGAAATTTCAGAAGCCGGCCAAAACAATATAGTCACAAATAAAATAAAAGAGACTTGTAAGCTGATTTCGTCATGCTTGTAAAGATTTACATACTTTTGACTTTTCTTGAGGTTTCAGGTTTGGTTTGTGGTAAGGACATTTGTAATGTCTAGGATATCTGCTTTTGTTCTCTGGGAGATTAAGTTGGTGATATGAACCTTGAGGTAAAGGACCCATGGTCTTCGTTGACTATATTAGTTAACATGTTGGTTTAATAAAAAAATTGTTTTTATTGAGCAATTTTCTTTAATGTTTAGCTAATATTTTAAAAACTAAAATCGTAATATTTTTTTTTATGATAAAAATTCAAAACATAAAATAAAATAAAGATACAAGGAAGAGCATTTTCAATGTGTGATCTGAGTTCTTTAGTATTTTATAAATTATATGATTTTTTTATAATTTGATTTTATCGTATTATTATTATAATTATAATGAATAATTTTAAAATTAATAGTTATTATTTAATAGAATTGCTACCTGTATTTGGAAATGATTCTTTTATGATGAAAATAATTTTCATTATTTTGATTTGGAGTGAAATTTATGTTTTTTTTCGCAATTTAATGTTATATGTTTTATATGAAAAAAAATTGTTATAAAAGTTAGCTTTTTAAATGATAATGGAAAAATAAAATATGTAATTTATTGGATTTTGGTAATATTGAAAAGACCTTGTTTCATGAAGATGTCATTACTTATAGGTTTTCTATGGTATCAATTGCATTTAATTAGACATTGAAACTTTATGTTTTATTGGTCAACTATGCAAACTTTTGGATTTACTAATTTCATAGCATAAACTAGTAGGAAATTATTTTGAAAATTGTCATTAATTATTTAAGAAACAGGTTTCAATCTACATTAAAGAAAATATGAATTTAAATTTTTCTATGGTTCACTGAAGTAGCTTGCATATTTTTAGTTTAGTTTCTAAATTGGTTGGGTTGGATGAATTTTTGTACAAACTAAAGAAATTGGACTCTTGATTCAACATCCTACACATCATTTAATTTGCAATAGATAGTTGTTGTTTTTAGTATTTTCTAGAAAACTTCATTGATTGGTTATAGAAATTTTCTTCTCAAAAATCACCTAGGAATGAGATATGTAACCTGTGTAATGTAGAGAAGATTGAAGAGATTGAAGACAACTCATTTTCTCATAATAATATTTTTTTATACAATTATGAAACAAGCATCCCATGAATCTACTTTATTAATTAAATCCTAGTTTTATTTGTATTCTCTATCACTCTCTAGATCCCAATACCATGTTCGATTAAAGGATGTTAAAGGACATCATCATCATCACGAGGATTGAGTAGTGTATAAGGAATATCTCTTTCAATGGATATGCATAGGAAAATACATGTACCATAGCATTCTAGTATGATGGAACAAGGACGAATAGTTGACAAGAAGTTAAGGCACTAGTAATTAAAGTAATAACTGAAGCAATCAATTAATGGTGGAAACAAAGCATGAGTAGTGACATGTGGCTTTGTATTATTCTAGGTTTTGACAGCCATATAGTGTTTTCATTAAAATTGGGATTACTTGCATATAATTTTGCTAACAGTTAATTTTACATTAAAGTGCTAGTTCCATTGAAATGGATGACACACTTGATAGATCAATATGCATACAACCACACATCAACAATTTCAAGTTCTGAAGAAAAGTAAGTGGAATATCATCATTAATATATAGACATTCTCTCCAATCAAGATGATTATGGCTAACTAAATCATTGGAAACTTTCAATTAATCAACTTATAAATAATTGGTTGTTTTGTGCATTGATTAACAATTTAAATTCTAACTCTTAAGGATCAAATAATTGATTTTTTATGCGTTCATTAGAAATTTAAATTGTAACTCTAACTAACTTATTAGTGGAAACATTATCAACATACTTGTAAAAATAAAATCAAGAAATAAACATGATTTTATATTAACTAAAAAGGAGTACAAAAAGTAGAACACTCTTAAGGTGCTTCAAATACAACTAGGCCCAATGAACGTGGAAGATTCTTCTTAATGAGTATTTATTATTTTTTTGATATTCAAAATGTTGGGGTTCAAGACCAATCCTAGTTGAGAGAGAGCATTTTTTCAATATTTTTGAAGAGGGGATGCATGGAGAAATTGTTCATCATGTATACACCTTTCATCCAGTTTGTCACGAGAAGTGAGTCCCCATATATGTGAAGGTTTCTAATTATGTTTTCCTGTGCAAGGTATAATATGAGCTTGATATCCATGAG
>APFE031698818.1:1589-14378 GCA_000404065.3 Pinus taeda | reverse complement strand
TGTACATGAAAATGAATTTATAAAGCTAAGCATGGGAATGCCCGCCTCAGCTAGATCATGAAAAATATTATGAAGATAATGTATTGTATTGTATCTTATTACAGGTCGCCTCCCAGCTCAAAAAAACTTTGGATCCTCATTGTAAAGCATTTCACCCAACATTAAAAGATTAACGACCTCATGCTTTAGGGGGCAACTGTTATAGAAATTTTTGGGCACTGCAACCCCAATCATAAATGTCCAAAAACTGAGGGCTCCTAAGTCCCTAAAAGTTTTGCTTCACTACCTAAAGGAACAAGGTCAGCTGATTACATCATCTCCCAAACGTTCTCCACTAAAAAATGCTTAGAAATGGTAAAAACTAGACCATACTGAATACCCAGTGCAGAGGGTGCGATGCATATCACCTTCCCAATGTAAAGGGTGCAATGCATACTGAATGGCCCCTCTGTAGGGTGCGATGGATGAGAATGGACAAATGGCAGAGATAGTTTGCGAGGTGGAAGATCATGGAATCTTCCAGAAACTTCCCCTCTGACACTTGCCTCTCTGTTTTTGACCAAGGATGAGTAAGAGATCATCAGTCTTCAAGTGGAATCAAGAACTATCAGAGAGAGGAAACTAATCAAGACCCTAGAAGATGACTCACCCCCCTACAATCATCTATATATGGATCCCTCATCACAGAGATCTAGAGGCTAGAATCTTGTATCTTGTAGAGAAGTGATGTTGGTTTTCTAGTGAAACTTCATAGTGTTGGGTGATCTAAGCTTTACTTGAGGTGAAGAAGGGATTTCTTGCTGGAGGATGATGCTGGGTCAAAACAATTGGTTGTAATCCTCTTACTTTTCTTGATATTAATAAAGCTATTCAAGTTTTCCTCGATATTCTTGTATGTTTGATTATATGTGCATTTGTATGGTTAATACATATTTGGTCCTGTGTTATTTATGAATATAAATCTCTATTCTATGATAGTAGTATGCTGCTTTGATTCCACAGGTGCTCTTTGAAGCTGGGCAGATGAAGAAGAAGCAGCAAAGATCTATCAAGAAGGAGAGGAATCAAGTAGGGAACCAAGCGCAAGACTAAGGTTGGTGTCCTTTGTTCCACTCTTATCTATTTTCATAAAGGAAAACGAAAGTAGTCTTTACTTGTTTGTTTCTAAGATAGCTACCAGTCTTAGTGGGAATAACAACTCTGAGTGGACAATATTCCCGGTAACATTAAGTAGGAAGGAGAAGGAGATTCCTAGATATAGTCTCAAGTTTATTTGAGTTTCTCTTAGGGATTAAGATAGACTTGAAGGAGCCTCTAATTTTGGTGCTTGGAAAGCCATAATGCCTTCCTTTTGGATGAGAATGGCCTGAAGGAGTTCATGACAAATGTCATGGCAAAACCAATAGATCCAAAACAACTAGAAGGCTTCAAGAAGGAGATGGCCAAGATGGAGAGGAATAGGTTCTAAGATCATATCGTTCCACACAATGCAGAGAAGGAAACAAAAAAGGACATGTGGGATGTCATTATGAAGCTATACCAGGATCCATCTGAGAATCATAAGATGATTATAAAGGAGACGCTGAGGAAAACAAAAATGTAGAAGGGTGAGAGTGTGACTTCCTATCTCACCAAAATTCAAGGAGTCCATGATGAGATTGTACTTGTAGGGGAGAAGCCAAAAGATAGTGAGCTAGTGAGGAGAACTCTAAATGGGTTCACCAAGGAATGACAAACCTTCATTCAAGGAATCACTGGACAAGACAAGCTACCATATTGGGAATTCCTATGGAGAGACTTCACTCAAGAGGTGTTAAGGCTCAGTCTCGTTGAGGGTTCTATTAGCAACAAAAACATAGGATTGAAAATTTAAAAGGAAGAAGAATAAAACATAGCCCTTGCGAGTGAAGGGAAAGAAAAAAAGGGTCTTAGTGAGGGACAAATCTCAAAAGGAGGTGTGAAGAAGAAGGACCCATTGAAGTTTAAATGCTTTGGATGTGGTGAATTTTGTCACTACATCACCCAATTTCCAAAGAGGAATAAGGACAAGAAGGGGTAGTGGTAGACAGCAACTTCGAAAGAGATAGATGAGTTGACCTCTAGTTTGGAGGAGTTTGCATTGATAGTAGCTATATCTCTAAATGGAGGAGGAGCATGATACTTTAGATTTGTAGGATCAGGAAGGGTCTGAGGAGGCACAACATCAGATAGGTGTTTCCTCATGGATAACTACCTTTGCTACAAGAGCCCAAAGTATCTAGTAATAGGAGGAAAAAACATGATACAAGATGTTCATAGGTTCAGTGTGAGCAGGATGTAATCATATGACAGTTGCAATCAATACTTGAGAGATAGTTGCAGACCTAGTTACAATGACATAGGTAGTGAGAATTGGCCAGTTGAAGAAATCAAGGCGTAGTTCCAGCCAGAGAAGTTTCCATTTTTCCAGAGGAGGAAAGGAGGCCAAGCTAATTCCAATAGATGAAGCAAAGGGAGGCAATGAGAATTGTTCATTTGTAGAGAGCAAGGTGAAATTCTAGCCAGAGACAGTCAACCAATCTGTGTTGTAGAGGCTACAAATCATGTGCCAATGTTGAGAGGTGAAGGAAGAGAAAGTAGATTCAATGAGCAGTAGGATGTCGATTATATACTGGAAAGGGTTTCCAGAGACAAGATTGATCTTACCATAGTAGAACTATGCAATCCAGTCAACATGCAGGCAAGAATGCAAGTTCTAGAAGAGAGGCTTTTCTGGAAGAAAAGAAGAAAAGAGAGATTTCCCTGTTCTTATTCAAAGGGAAATTGAGACACAAAGAGAGTCTAGCTTCAGAGGGAGTAGACCTATGGAAGATTTGTGATTCAAGATTTGAGGAGATTAGCTCCAACACAGATAGTGTTGGTAGCAGTGTTGGATGACACAATGTAGTATCAGTAGCAACACCGAAGCAAGATGGTTCAACTATAGGGTTAGCAGGTGAATCAGAGTATGCATAGTAGCTTGGAAAACAATGATAGTATGTTTCTAATATCATATACAAGCAACGTGGTCTGACTACAAGATGTAGTGTATAATAGTTGGGAGAGATATAACACCTTTCTCCCTAAGAGAGTGTGTTAGTTTTTTTATGATATGGTAGAATCAGATAGGTGTTCTAGTCTCGATTTATGTCTAAGAGGCTAAGGAACATAAGATTTCTAAAACCTAAAAAAAAAATGCAAGATAAGTTTGCGAAACACCTTAATAAATTAATTATTCATAATTTAAATATCTCCTAAGTCTAACATAGGAAAAGTGGTTAATTAAAGGGAATTAATTGGGGAGATCGACTTATGCTCTAAAGACTTCTAGCAAACGACTTGGATCAAGCCTATGATGATCTTAATCATTGATCGCTATTAGATATTGGTTGTTGAAGCTCCATCGAGAGATTATAATAGAAATTTGATAGGATGGCGAAAGAGATACAAGATTGAGAGCAAGGAAGTGTGAATTTCCTAGCGTGCAGTGATTTAACAAGGGAAGAATTCGAGCCAAAGGGAGAGCATCAGATATCGAGGGAGAACAAAATAATTTGTAAGGAGAATTATGGAGCGTTTCCCAAAAAATTTCTAGTCGAAGAGTAGCAGGAAAAGGGAGGTTGAAATTCATTTATAGAGAGGTCATGCAGCTAGTTTGATCAGCTAGAAGCCCTAGTGCGAGTTATTGGAGAGAGGTTCTTTAAATTGCCATAGGCCAAAAAGATCAGCCGGGAGGCAGAGAAATTTCTTCCAAAGGTAGAGGGAGGAATAATGACTCACTTAGAGTCAACTAGCAGGCAATGCGAGTTATTCCAAGCTAGGCAGTGCATTTCTAGCGGGTAGTGTGAGCAAGTCAGTGGAGGGCCAGTCAATTTACAGAGGGATAAAGTCTCTGTCAAATATTTTTCTAGTGTATTTACCAGAGGATTGCTAGATAGGCATCCATATTATTGTACTCTCCAAATTTTGTTGCATAATAATAATAAAATGAACCCTCATCATCTGCACCGTTTTCCCTTCAGGGTTTTTCCAGGTACTTTTCAATTCAAAATAACATTGTCATTTTTATTGTGTGTGCATTTATTTTTTAGTTCCAAATTTATTTTTTGTGGTTTTTTTACGGTGAAGATTTCAATTGTGAATTATTTGTTATTTTTTGTAAACAAATAAACTACTAATAGTTAGGAGAATAATATCAGTAATTGCAATTAAAAAAAAAAATCACACATAAGGGTGTACATTGTAGGTATATGAATAATGATAATGTATGGGCTACCCATAGTTAAAGTATTGTGAAAGACTTAGCCCTCGAACCATGTGCCATGTTATCCTTAGAAGTTATTCAAATCTACTCAACATAATGAAAGGCATTGTTGTCTGATATAGGCAAGTTGGACCCTTCAAATTCTAGTTTTAATTTCATTTGATTTAGACCAACGTAGGTCTATTTTTCCTCACTAGATTGCTTTCTAAATTCAAGTTATCTCTTGTGGGATCAATATCTTTATAACTATTATCGGTGAAGTAGAATTCACTTGCATTATGTCCATCATGTTGGATATCTATCAAGTCTCTAGACCATATGTGGCCTAGCACCATGTTGAAGGAATTTGATGGCCACATGTTCAAGCCTTATGGAATCATTGTCACCTTTCCTATGGAGTTAAGTGGAAAGGCTATTTTGATCAAATTTGAGGTTTTTTGAAGCTCCATTATATTATAATCTTTTACATGGGTGAAGTTGGTTCTACATAATGATGGTTGTAGTTCCCTCAAAATTTTTATTTCTCCACTTCCCTCATCAAGGGAAGATAGTGGCAATTGACTAGTTAGAACATTTCACTCTTGACTATAGGAGTAAGAATGAAATAAAAATTCAATTGTTCAATGGATCCTTGAGTGCTTATGAGAGTGATTGGGTGGATATGTTTAAGGATTCGTCACTTGTGGGTACATTTATCCTACTATCCCCATTTACCACATAAACTACCACTCCTATTTATATGATTTCTTTGGGTACTTTCATGCTTCAGGGATCTCCTAATCCTTGAAGTTGAGTCATTTGGATCATTCATTTCACTTAGTGTGACCAAGATTGCCTACCAAGAGATCTAGTTGGCATCTACTAACATTGGTCAGGAACTTCGATAAAATGTGGATCTCAATCAATATTATTTCCCGCGTGGGATATCACTCCACCAAGTTGTCATGACTTCTTACATACTATTCTTCCTTTGGATGATGCCATCATCAAGGTCATGGCATCAATTGGTAAGAATTGGTAGGGTATGCATCTTTGTTCACTTTGATGGGGGATACCTTAATGCCCTCGTGCTAGTACCTTGGAGCTTATAGTCATTAATGGTAGGTTTCCTTGTAATCAACAATGAGTTTAGCTCATTGACTCCTAATCAATCAGTTCTAGGAGTGCTCAAGATTAGCTACTATATTCACACTTGTTATATTACACTAGGTACCTTAGGGTCCATTTTCATTGTTGGTGGTTCCCCTCACATCTACTAGTGGTATTCATTAATGACTAGTAATTAGAGGGTTTCTACAATGTTTGACAATAGCTTATGCATGCACATGCTATAGAATTATACCATTGATGGGTTGGATTGAATACCTTGATCATTAGGGGAATCACTCATTTATTCTACCTCTCCCAAGTTGTGATGTAGGATACCACTACTGTATGAGTATTTTGAGGATTGCATTAGCACATTCATCTATGCTAGATGTCTTCTTGATGTATGATGTGACAAAGATCCACATTATATTTACTCATAGCTATGATATTTTTGATGACATGGATCCATTGTGTACTTTTTTGTGGACATGGTCTATAATTCCATATCATTGATCTACAATGTATAACATTTGTGGCCATGCTTTTTAATGCATACAAGAATGGGTATGCCTACCTCAAGGATGATCTATATATATGATTATTTTACAATAGCTTGCAGGTTCTTCCAATTCCTTGATGAGAGAACTCTTTTATGATGCCACTCTATTACATGATTCTTTAGTAATGTATTTTAGCAATCACTTCCTCTTCTAACCCCACATTAGGGGGAATCTATTATACTACTATTTTCCACCCTAAGCCTAACATGGACCTACTAATGTCACTAGACTGAAATGGAATTTTTATGGCTTGAAAAACACTAAATTTGTGCACAATCTCTCTTTAGACTTTTGCAATTAGTAATTGGTCACTTTATGCTAATCACGAATTATGACTTGTTGCTAATTTTCAACCAACAATTTTAACCATCAAATTGAGTTAGATTGGTCTTTTAACCATCGTGACCTCTTCGAACCTATCTATGACCTATTTTTTTTATACAAGATTTAACAGAAACCAGATTGAAAAAACAACAATTTTTCTTCCTTTCTTATTCATATACACCAAAAAGTTTCTTAACAATGTCATTCCATGCCATGCTTCAACATATGCACCTTCTTTTTCACACTAAACTCAATCATTGCTATCTTCTCCTATATTACATATTCTCGAGGTATTTACAACTCAATGAGATATTTTTTTTTGCATGAAGCACTCTGAAGTTGAAGGCTACACGCAGAAGTCATATTCTACCCCAAACTGAGACCAATTTCATCTCTTGGCCGCAGTATCGAGTAAAAGCTCAACGTTAATATTACCAATCTCTCTGCATATGTGTCAGTTTTGGTGACTCAATTAATAGTTTCTGGGTTTCATTAGATCGATTTTATGTTCTGATAAATTGATCGTTGATCCTTTGTTGTTGATGAGTTGGAATCTGACATTTAATTGGCGTTCCCATGTGTTCTGGAGAGAGAATTTTGTCTGGCAATATTTTAGGTTGTGAAGACAATTTTTTGATTGAACAGATTCATGTTCATTAATTTTCATATCATGATGTAAACTCAGATTTGATAGATAATATTTTAAGTTGTGAAGACAAACTTTTTATTGAACAGATTCATGTTCATTAATTTTCATATCATGATGTAAACTCAGATTTGATACATAATCAATGATGTGCAGGAATAATTGATTGAAGTAACCAACGAACAATACCTGTTGACTGGAGGAAGTAGCCAAGAAACAATACCCAATCTTTGTAAACAGCACATAAGTTTTCCATTGACTTGAAGATTGTGCCACACGCTGTGCTGAGCACTGGTGCATTGAAAAGAGAGAGGAAATTGCATCAAGCCCACCAGCTATCCAGTAGACACTACAAATGACAGCAACTCTAGGGAGACTGCCAAGTGTACCACGTTTTGAAGAAGAGGTACACATATTTTATTTTATTTTATGTGTACCAGGTTTTCAAGAAGAGGTTGATCCATTAGTATCCCACTTGGAAGATGACAGATATTCTATTATCCTTATAAAGAATCTTCGTTCCCTACAAGGTAAGGTTAGTGACATCATCTTTCTCTGTTTGGTTGGGTGGACTCAAAAGTAATAGATAAGAGGTCCATTGATGTGTCATTCACATCATTTAGATAAAAATGTATGAAAATATGAACATGTTTAATGTGGCTAATTTATCCATTGTTATGGAAAAGGGATTTTAGAAACAGATGGTAGGAAAATATGAACAAAGTTAAAGGGGGATATTTAAAAGATTTATGGTTTTGAAGAGTGTTTAGAACTACACTAGGTAGTTAAGGGAGTAATATACTGGTTTGTGAAGGGAGCAATATGTGATTGTAGTCAAGGGAGTAATATACTGGTTTGTGAAGGGAGCAATATGTGATTGTAATATGATGGGTGGTTGTTTTGGAAAGATATATTTTTTAAGAAGGAATGTGGGTATAAGTGTTTGTGTAATGATTTTTTTTAAAGATATCTGTAAAATAAAGGATATGGATAATAGAGATATTTAACCAATAGATTTAATAATTTTTATTTTTTTAATTTATGTTTTAAATTGGTTTGAAATTGAATATAGAGCTTTAAGGAAATATATTTAATTTGGTGATTATTGGCCTATTATGATTTTCATGTTGTATTTTTGTTTACATTATTTTGGCAAAAAAAAATTAACCATTACATATAAAGAGAGAATCTAATTTAAATAAGACAATTAAAGGAATACAATTACAATATAAAGAAGGTTAATAAAGAAATAAATTAACTTGTATTTAAAATCAACACAAAGCATTGACGTATTTTTGCAATTGTTCTTTTACAAAAGTCATTTTTTTTATAGGTCAAAGGTTGCTAGTATGAATCCTTTAATGCCTTTATTAGTCTAGAGTTTTTTTTATTATTCATTAAGTTTTTAGGAGTCTTACTTCAAGATGGAATTACAAGAAGTGCTTATAAATTCATTGAAGGTCCATTAACTTGTATTTGGAGTTATAAGGTTACCACGCTTGTCAACCTTAGAACTATGTATTTGGAATCTTTTGATTGGTGATCTTGATTTCGCTCAAAATTGAAGATGGGAATCAAATATTTGTGATGATACCCATAAATGGTATTTTTTCTTTATTGTGACAATTTGATGTTATGTGCTTGTCACATCACTTGTTTGGTGACTTGTCGCAAGAGTGGCAGTGATTATTAGATGATTTTTAGCAATTACATTTGGTGACTATTTTTGTGACACGTGAAGGTCTATCATTGATTGGAAAACTTAGATAATTTTTTGGAAACTTGTTTTAATAAAGAAGACGAGTATCAAAGACTTGTTCAATCTTTCACAAAATTTAATTAATATTACACCAAGAGCAACAATTGAGATCTGAAAAACTTCAAAATATCATGTCTAATATTATACACATACTGCACAAAAATATTTATCTACTTAAAAATCATAACATGTTGTTAATTGATATGCTAAGACTTATTTTACATAAAATATTGCTTCAACATTATGATCCCAATCTTACTAAAGTCCTTTATAGGTGTGAAGAGATGAATCTCTCACTAAGTCATGTAAATTGTCACTTTCTAATGTGTGAGGAGGTTGTCCTAGGATGTTTCCTATCCTCCAACATAATTCATGTAGATCCCAACAAGGTAAAAAACATCAATCTCCCTATCCCGCATAGACAAAAATATTTTCAAAGTTACCTTGGCCATGTAGGGTACTACAAAAGGTTCATTAAGGATTTAAGAAAAATTGCTTCTCTTCTACTTTCCCTACTATCCAAGGATTTAGACATTCAATAGTCATCTGAATTTCAAGAAGCCTTTGAAAGCATTGAGGAAAATATTGTATCAACACTTGTCCTACAAGGCCCCAATTGGACAAGTTACCTTTTCATATTCACACTAATGCCTCAAAGAAGGCCATATGGGTAGTTCTCGGGAAGCAAGTAGACAATATTTCTTATGCAATCTATTTCATTAGAAATAAACTTATCTAATGTTGAATTAAATTATATGGTGACTAAAAAATAGTTTCAATCATTATGATCAACCCTCAAACTTGTGAACGAACTAACATGTGGGTGAGGCTTAACTCCCACGCAACTTGGGGGCCCATAGGTCATTGATTTACTATTGTTGTGAGATTTTCCTATGACTGCCTTCTAACCTACATATGCCTTACCAAATTTTGAATTTTCCTTCATTTTTCCTTTCTTTCCTTTGGAACCCATACTTTCAAACTCATGTTATTTTCACAAGGATGACTATTGGATATTCTTGAAACACCAAGCTACCTTCCATGCAATTATACAACATCAACTCTACAAGATCTTTCTTTCACATCAAAGACAATAGTTGTCACCAATGACAACACATTGGTCCATGCTATTGTGCTAGCATACCAATAGTTCTACACTTTGTGGGTAGAGAGCATATTCTTATAGTGTTTAGGTAATAATTTTCTCTTATGTCACATGGTATTAGAGCTTGTTTGAGCTACTAAGATTGGTTCCTTATCAGTTCTTCTATAGGGTGTGGTTGTGGTTGAACCTACAAGGGGTTGAGTCGATGCAATTGTTGGATGGAATTTTTTGAGAATCCAAGCTTGAATAAGGCCTTTGAAAGTTATATAGGTTGAAGGATACTAGAAAACTCATAGGTATGCCACCACATAGAGAAGGAGAAACATGAGGAGGTTTCAGAAACCAAGAATGTGTTCAAAATGTAGCAATAAAGTCTCAATTTTGATTTTTTCCTTAATCAAATTGAGGAAATTCAAAATTCCATATCAGACAACTTAGAGGAGTTCATTGAGGTGACATGGCTCTTGTCACTCAATTAAGAACAATCAATTCGAGTTAATGAGTTGAAGTTCAGTTTACTTGAGTTGAATCCTAAAAAAAGGGGTCTAGCTCAATTAATTTGAGTTAGAGACAAGAAGTTCAGTGGTGTGCAATGGGTTCCTAAATTTTAGGAGCTTAGGTTGAGTTAATTTTAGTTGTAGTAATTTAATTCAGTTAAATTGAGTTATGGTCAGTTAAATTAGTTCTAACTATTGGAGGAACTAGTGGAAGGTCAAGTTGTGGAAGTGGAACTTCAAACACACTCAGTGATCATCTTGATAACTAATAAATCAACCTAAATTAGCTCATGCATACATAGAATTCGAATTCCCCAACTGTGGCAGAGATTCTAAGGTAATGTATGATTAATTATATAATATATTAAGTGTATATTTTATTATATTGGTGAGATGATCAATCCAAGGAAATTGCACAATTCCAGAGTGTGAAATTCCTAAAAAAATAGGGGAAATTTACCAAGGCAACAATGCAAGAAAATAGGACCTTGAAGGATTGAAAAAATGGCTAAGTGTTGGCTAGAGTCAGTCAGTCAGGAATATAAATAGACTATACACTTGTAGAGTGTGATCAAGCTTGAGCAAGCATATGTATTTCTTCTCTATTCTCTGGTTAATGCAATACAAATAGAAAGGGGTTTTGAGTAGTTGGTTTCCCCTAGATAAATCTTTGTGCATGCGTGATGTTTCCTTTTGCATGTCTATGATTTTTGTTCTATATGGTGAATTAACTTTCGCATATCAGTATAGTAGTTTTGAATCTTGTGATTTAGTAAATTTGATGAGTAGTTTCAAATCTACAAATTAATTTCTACATGGTATCCGAGTTAGATTTGTAGAAATTTCTACATGGTATCAGAGCAAGATACACATTAGATCAATTCCTTGAAGTACTCATCTACAATTCTCATTGAATAACTAATGAGTTGTTGGGAGGTAGAGTTATGGAGCCCTAGTTCACGGCAGATCTACAAGACCCTATGTGTAGACTTCTTAACGGAGCTAGAAGGTTGCTAGTGGGAAGATAAGTGAGCCAATGTTTAGTGACACAAAAAGGAGTTGTGATCATTGATGTTGGCAGATTGAGGGGTAGATATGTTTCCCACAGGGAGATCAAGACTCAGATGGAGTCTATTTTTAGAGGGAGTAGCCCTATGGAAGCTAGTACTTCAAGATCTAGGGAGATCAAACTCATTATTGAAGTAGTTGCAACATCAGTGTGGAAGTAGTAGCAAATAAATAACAACAACAATATGAATAGATCATATTTATCCTTGCATGCATATATACCTCCAAGAGTGAGGTGGGGCGATGTAGATCCTTAGTCCCATAGTTTCAAAAATTTGGGCAAGGTCCATTGAGGCATTCTCCTCATGGATCATTGTAAGGGGATCAATGTTAGCCATATACTAAGGAGTGTAGAGGAGTGTTGACAGTAGAGCATGAGTCTCAGTAGCAGAGTCAGCAACAAATTTTTTTTCCCGATAGACAGTTGTAGACATAGTCGATTCGATCTTTTATTTTTTTGGATGTTTCTTGGTTGCAGATGTTGCAATAGCAACACCAACAGTTAGAGGTTTTGCATGCAGTACATTCCACAAGTGTAGGATTGATGTAGTTGATAATCCCTTTCTTGTTGAGAGGGAGTGTTGAAAATGTAGTAAGAAAGTCTTAATTTTGATTTTTTCCCTAATCAAATTGAGGAAATTTGAAATTCCATATCGACAAACAACTTGGAGGGGTCAAAAAAGGTGACATGGCTCTTGTCACTTAGTTCAGGACACTCAATTTGAGTTAATGAGTTGAAGTTTAGTTTACTTGAGTTGATTCCTAAAAAATAGGAGTATAGATTAGTTAATTCGAGTTAGAGACATGAATTTCAGTTGTGTGCAGTGGGTTCCTAAATTTTAGGAGCCTAAGTTGAGTTAATTTCAAATGTAGTAATTTAATTAAGTTAAATTCAGTTATGGTCAATTAAACTATTATAACTTTTGGAGGAACTAGTGGAAGGTCAAGTTGTGGAAGTGGAACTTCAACCACACATTGGTCATCTAGATAACTAATCAATCAACCTAAATTAGCTCATGCATGAAGAGAATTCGAGTTACCTAACTGTGGTGGAGAATCCAAGGCAATGTACATCTAATTTTATACTAAATTAATCGTATAGTTTATTATTGGTCAGGTGATCAATCCACGGAAATATCACAATTCCAGAGTGTGAAATTCCTAAAAAATAGGGGCAATTTCCCAAGGGAAAAACGCAAGGAAATATGGGCTTGGAGGCTTGAAAAATTGGCTAAGTGTTGGCTAGATTCAGTCAGTCAGGAAGAGGGATATACTATACACTTCTAGGGTGTGCTCAGGCTTGAGCAAGCATATGTATTTCTTCTATATTCTCTGATTAATGCAATATAGATAGGAAGGGGTTTTGAGTAGTTGTTTTCCCCTAGATTGTTGGGTTGTGTTATATTCTTTCCACGACTAACCTACGTAGTGAACCAGGGGGTTAGAGGGGGGGCGGAGC
>APFE031698816.1:0-23946 GCA_000404065.3 Pinus taeda | reverse complement strand
GGCCCCTGTATGAAATAAATAGCCTCCGATCCAAGAGAATCACGTGTTGCACTGTACTATTTGTTTTCTTTCATTAGGCGTCAAGTGCTTGGGTAACTTGCCCACTGCCAAGTAATTTGCGACATTCGCATACCACGGTGTTTTCACAGTTACAACAAATAAATGTTCATCAAGAAACTGGTCTTCTACTGCTGCCAAGTCATCTGTCTTTGGCATTCGTGAAAGGAAGTCTACTACTGGATTTTCTTTTCTTGGTCGATCTTTGATAGTGATATCGAATTCCTGCAAAAGAATCAACCATCTTGTCACTCTTCCATTTGTAACAGGTTTATTAGTTAGATATTTAACAGCAGAGTGATTAGTGTATAAAACCATAGGGTATCCTGTTATATAATGTCTGAATTTATTGATAGCATAGATTATCGCCAAAAATTCTTTTTTAATAATAGTATAATTTAATTCAGCAAGAGATAGATTTTTGTTGATATAGTATATTACATATGGCTTTTTATCTTCCTCCTGGTTGAGAACTTCTCCAATGGCTGTGTTTGAAGTGTCGTATGAAATCTGGAATGGCGAATCCCAGTTTGGGCCCCTTAATACTGGGGTTGTTGATAGAATCCATTTTAAATCTTCAAAAGCACTATCACATTTATCAGTCCAAATGAAATCAATATTTCATGTTAATGCATATAGTGGTGTAGCAATTTGAGAAAAATTATTTATAAATTTTCTATAATAGCCATAAAATCCCAAGAAACTACGTACCTCAGTTTGTGTGGAAGGGGTAGGTATTAAAAGAATTATCTGATTTTTTGTTGGATCTACCTGTATTCCAGCTACTGATATATAGTGACCCAAGACGAGGCCCTCGGTCATCATGGTGTGGAATTTTTCATGGATTAAACAGAGTCTGGTGGCAATGCATCTTTGCAAAACTTTCTCTAATGTTTGTAACACTGGCTCGAAGTCATCTCCGTACGGTGTAAAGTCATCCATGTACACATCGAGCCCTTCATTTATCAAATCTGAAAAAATACTCAGTTAGCCCTTTGGAATGTGGTAGGTGCATTGCACAACCCAAAAGGTAAGAACCTGTAAGTAAATGTTCCCCAAGGGCGGGTAAAGGTAGTCTTATCCTAATCTTCAGGGGCAATCTGAATTTGATTGTATCCACTGAAGCCATCTAGGAAAGAAAATAATTTTTTTTCCTGCCAATGTGTCCAAGACCTAGTCAATGAATGTAAGGGGAAAATGGTCTTTTCGGGTTGCTTTATTAAGCTCTCTATAGTCAACACATATATGCCACTTTCCATTCTTTTTTGGCACCACTACTAATAGAGAGACCCATTTGCTGTCAGATATGGGGTAGATGAAGTTTACATCTAACAATTTTTGTAGTTTGGATTTAACAATATCTTTAAGATGAGGATTTAACCTTCGTTGAGGTTTTCGAATGGGCCTGGCATCTTTCTCTGTATAAATGTGGTGCATGCATAATTGGGGATCAATCCCCTTCATGTCCAGTAATCCCATGCAAAGGCCTCTTTATATTTTCTCAGGAGTTGAACAAGCTTCTGCTCTTGGTCAACAGTCAGATTTTTGTTAATATTCAAAGTTTTTCCTAGCTCAATTTCTATGGTTTTTTTGTTATAAACAGAAGTTGTTGGTATTGATTGATCGTTAATATCTTTTAAGGGATCTCCTTCTATTTCGTTATCGAGGGCTACTTCGATCATGTGACATTTTAGATGGGATACGACATCTGGTTGGTTAATGTAAGTGTTAATGATGTCATCTTCTATTTTTCCCTTAAATTAGAGAGCATCTTCTATGGTTAGCAGTGATCTAATGTTTTCAGTTAGATATGATATAGGTTGTTTTCTGGTTTTTATTCTTGTTAAACTTGGCTGAGCTAGAGGATATAAGTCTAAATTCTTCACATTGCTTCCTCTTGCTATAGTCATGCTGGATGTTCAACAACTTGTGTAAGCATTCGTGGTTGCTAGCTAAGGTCTACCTAGAATTATGGGATGTCCATCGAGTCGGTTTCTAGGATTGATGATCAGAAAGTCTGTAGGGTGTTGCTAGGAGTCTACTGACACCATTACATCTTGTAATGTGCCTTCTGGTTTGACTACCGATTGGTTAGCCAGTTCCAACAAGGTCATGGTTGGGTCCAAGGATGTAATCCCAAGCTTTTGACAAGTTGTGGTTGTAAGAATATTGATTGCTACTCCTAAATCGGCTAATGCATTGGGGAAGGAGCATCCATTTATTTGCACAGTGACTATAGGATTTCCTGGGTCCTCATATTTTTCAGGTGTTTCTCTGCTTGATAGTAAATTAGATAAGGTACCGACTACTGGACAGTTGGGGTTGTTTTTATTTTCCTCTTTGGCTTTTTCATACACAATTCCTTAATAGTTTTTGCATAAATTAGAATGTCCTGAATAGCCTGGAGGAGCGGTATTTTTATACACAATTTTTTAGTTCTCCCAGAAGATAAAAATTGGGGTATTCTATTGGGCGAGGTATGATTAATCTTTCTGGGAATGGTGGAGAAGAGGTGATCATTTGATCATGAGTTTTCTGTTTAACCATGTTCTCCACTTGTGGTGCTTGTTCTATAGGTAATTGATCTTCAATTTGTTTATTTTTATCCCCGTCTGATTCTATTATCCACCCAGATCTTAATTGAAGCTCATTGCACTCTCTTAACTCGGTTTTTGGCTCCGGTCCTTCAATAATTTGCACAGATTGAACTGGTTTGTTGTTGGGTTTCGGGTTGGGTTGGGTGGGAGCTGCAGTCGTAGGTTGGTCTAAGGGTTCTGTTGTAATGTGTAGGGTGCTGGAAGTGTGGGTTGAGGTAGGGGGATTGTTCCTGCTGGTTGATTTATAGGTCTTTCCTAGCTTGACTGCCAGTTAGGGTGGCCATTGGGATTGATGTGCATTATTCTGCCAAAACGATGGGAAGTAAGAGGAATTTGGCCAATTGTTGCAATAGGACAATTTGATTTTGGAAGCCAGATTTACAATTACAATTGAAAGAACAACTTCATCAAGTCAAATTTACATTCTTGGTCAAAATTGTTTGAGAAATGGAAAACTAAAAATCTTGAATTTATTAGAATGTTTATCCATGGTTTTATATGATTTATCATTATTTTTGTTGCACTTTCAATATCATGATACACCACTTCTGACATTTCAAAATTATTAATGATAATGGTTCCTAACCATTGCATAACATTTATAGAAGTCTTCATTGGAGTTAAATTAGATGCTTCATACATTTGCTAAATTTTATTTATTTTTTCTTAATTGTAAGTATCAAAATAAATTTAAAACTTCCAATTATATGATATTTAATTATGAATATATTTTAAATAGTATCTAATATATTTGCATATTTCATTCATAAAATTTATTAATTCCCAATTTAATCAACACCTTTAATTATTTGGAAAATAAACATTAACAATAAAAATCACATTTATAGCATTTAAGTGAAATTATCTCTAACTGAATTTTATTGTACTGATCCAGAATATACGTGCAAGAGTGGTTTCTAATAATGAGTATAAGCCTCAACAATGTAAAATCCCCAACAATAACATAAATGATGCCAAACTGAAAATACTATCTAAGTTCCTTATTATCCCTATTATATGCAATAGATAATGTATTAGGTTTTTTTGTCAAACCCATATTACTTTGAGTTTCACAAAAAAAAATGCAAAATTTCTATAGTTTAACATTATAGATTAAAATTTATTATTTTTTAATAATAATTTAATTTATTTAAACAAGTTAGCAAGTAAAACAAATTAGGTTAATTTCCCAATCTATTTATTATTTTTAAATAATAATTTAATTTATTTACACAAACTAACAAGTTCCACAAATTATGTTCATTTCCTTAATTAACAAATATAAGCAATAATGGTAATGTACCCATTGTCCATTCATAAAATGAGTTCCAAAAAAATGAAAATGAATAAACTTTTTATGTAACGTAAAATTGGTTAATCAATGAAAAATAATAAATCTCTTTTTTACTGAGTAAATAACACTTAAATCTAATTAAGATTTCTTCATATTAAGTTAAAACATATTTCTTAAATGTAATCACAAAACAATATTAAGTTAAAAAATATTTCTTAAATGTAATCACAAAACAATATATTAGTAATTATTATTAGCATGTTAGCTAATCATCTCTTATTATATTTGCGCATTGATAAGAATATGAAAATATAGCATATTCAATTTTCAATTGATTTACTAATAGTTTTTTTTAATTATTTTTTTTAAATTTATTCAAACTTTAATAAAGACAAATAGTTTGTAATTAAATTCAAAAATTCTATTTTTTATTGGTGTAGAGTATTAAATAGACAATTTTTATGAGTTTTATTTTTCAATTAAAAAACTTACTTCCCTTTCCCTTTCCTTGTTGTATGCATGCATGCAACCTGTAATTTAACCACTCAAATTTAATCATTTAAATTTCTTTCACATAATTAAAATTATAAATTCTATATAATATATGAATCCCAAAAATGATATAATTAAATATTATAATCATATAAAATGTTTTAAATATAACTACTATAACAAAATAAATAAATATTTCTGGGAATAAAAAATAAAATTATTGTGGTCTTAATTTCCACGAGCTGCTTTTTCAGGAAAAGCATTGCTTTAAAACTGGGAATCCAATATGCTTTTCCCACATCAGCAAAAGCATGACCGTTGAGTGCAAACAATATTTATTTCCTGATCTGATCTGTGAGATATTCATATTAAGGAGTAGTCTATCTAGGCTGTAGAATAGCTCGTTTTCTAGTACCGACCGGAAAATCGTCCGGCTCCGGCCACCGGCAACCTCTTTGCCCTCCGCCACCATCCCCTAGCTCCGCCACCCTCTTTCTCCGCCACCCTCCCCTGACAGTCCTGACCTTCCCACTCATTCTCTGACAAAAAAATCTGAATGCAGGCCCCTGACCTCCCCTGACTGATCGGGAACGAGCTGGACTATTATGGCAGGTTCGAAATGGTCACCCGCGCTCATTGCAATTACTCTTCGACCCGGCGCTCTCTCGGTCTGCGATTCCGCTCTGCAGCTCCCCCGGTGCTGCCTACCCTAGCCTACCCTAGCCTACTCTAGGCTAACCTAGCCCAGACTAGCTTACTCTAGGCTAGCCTACTCTAGCCTACCCTACTCTACTCTAGCCTACTCTAGCCTAGCCTAGCCTAGCCTACTCTATCCTAGCAACCTTGCATAGCCTACTCTAGCCTAACCTACTCTAGACTACTCTAATTTATCCTAGCCTAGCCTAGCCGCCTAGCCTAGCTTAGCCTAGCCTAGCCTAGCCTACTTTACCATACCCTACTCTAGCCTAATCTAGCCTAGCCTACTTTACCCTATCCTACTCTAGCCTACCCTAGCCTACCCTAGCCTAGTCTATTGTAGCCTACTGTAGCCTACTGTAGCCTAGTCTAGGCTACCCTAGGCTAAACTAGCCTAGCCTAGCCTACTCTAGCCTAGCCTACTCTAGCATAGCCTACTCTAATCTAGCCCAGACTACTCTAACCTTGCCTAGCTTACTCTAGCCTAGCCTACTCTAGTCTACTCTAGCTTAACGTACTCTTGCCTACTCTAGCCTAGCCTAGCCTACTCTGGCCTAGCTTACTCTAGGCTACTCTACTCTAGCGTAGCCTAGCCTACTCTATCCTAGCCTAGCCGAGCTTAGCCTACTCTAGCCTACCCTAACCTACTCTAGCCTAACCTATCCCATACTAGCTTACTCTAGGCTAGCCTACTCTAGCCTACCCTACTCTCCTCTAGCCTACTCTACCCTAGCCTAGCCTAGCCTACTCTATCCTAGCTTAACCTTGCATAGCATACTCTAGCCTAACCTACTCTAGACTACTCTAATTTATCCAAGCCTAACCTAGCATAGCGTAACCTACTCTAGCCTAGCCTAGCCTAGCCTTCCCTAGCATACTCTAGCCTAGTGTAGCCTACTCTAGCCTGGCTCAGCCTCGCCTATCCTAGTGTTCTCTAGCCTACTCTAGCCTTGCCTAGCCTACCCTACCCTACTCTAGCCTTGCCTAGCCTAGCCTACCCTACTCTAGCCTAGCCTATCCTAGTCTACTATAGCCTACTTTACCCTACCGTGCCCTAGCCTAGCCTAGTTTGGCCTCGCCTAGCCTAGTCTAGCCTAGCCTAGTCTGGCCCAGCCTAGCCTAGCCTAGTCTGGCCCAGCCTAGCCTAGCCTAGCCTAGTCTGGTCCAGCCTAGCCTATTCTGGCCTAGTTTGGCCTAGCCTAGCTTATTCTGGCCTAGCCTAGACTGGCCCTAGCCTAGCCTAGTCTGGCCTAGTTTAGCCTAGCCTACTCTAGTCGATCATAGTCTAGCCTAGCCTAGCCTACTCTATCCTAGCCTAGCCTACTCTATCTTAGCCTATCCTAGCCTAACCTACTCTAGCCTAATGTGGCCTAGCCTAACCTACCCTACTCTAGACTAGCCTACTCTAGCCCACCCTAGCCTAACCTACTCTACCCTAGCCTAGCCTAACCTAACATACCCTAACCTAGCCTAGCCTAACCTAACCTAACCTAGCCTAGCCTAGCATAGCATAGCCTAGCCTAGCCTAGCCTAATGTAGTCTAATCTAACGAAGCCTAACCTAACCTAAGCTAACATAGCCTAGCCTAGCCTAGCGTAATCTAGCCTAACCTAATCTAGCCTAACCTTGTCTAACCTAGCCTAACCTAGCCTAGCCTAATCTAATCTAGCCTAGCCTAAGCAAGCGTAACCTAACCTAGCCTTACCTAGCCTATCCTTTCCTAGCCTAGCCTAACCTAACGTAGCCTAACCTAGCCCGACTTAACCTAGCCTAACCTAGCCCAACTTAACCTAGCCTAGCCTAAGCCTACTACAACAAATGGACTAAATGTATAAATGGAATGATCGAAATGAAATGGGTGATTGGATAGAGAGAAACTACAGTAATGGCTGAAGAAATCAATAAAAAATACTCTCATAAAACTAAAAGAAAAAATGAAATTCCCTTCACTAAAAGTAAATTCTCGAAATATTCTTCTCAATGAATATCTCGATGGAGGTGATCATAAGGACTGATCATTTAGCCTAATGTTGGTTTTTCGAATCAAGATAAAAGCATAATTCAAAATTATTTGGAGACAGCCACTTAATATGAACTAGAAAAAATATTTTTTTATTAAGCTGCTAGAATTTTTTTTTTTATTAGTGAGGCAGTCATGGAAAATTGATTTTCAAAGCCACAGGTTACCTAAGTAATACTCATAATTGCTAGAGAAAATTGACACCCAACAATAAACGTAAAAAAATAAACTACAAAGGCAATCTCAGAAAATTGACACCCAATTACAGAGGTAAAAAAATTCCACCCAACTACAGAGAGGTGAAAAACTAAACTATAAAGGCAGTATCAGAAAATTGACCCTCCACTACACAGGGAAAAAAATTGTCAGAAAATTGGCACCCAACTACACAGGTAAAAAATTGTCAAGAAAAATTAGCATGCAACTAGGTAAAAAACAAAACTACACAGGCAGTATAAACTTATCCGCAAATAAGCTAGAACCACAAATACACTAAATACATAAATGGAATGAACTCGACGAAATATAAAAATAATGAATTACTCCCAGCTAAAGAAATCAACAGAAAATCACCATTCTTCCCTCATTAATTTTTTGTTTTAGTATTTTTGATATTCAATAAAATGATTACATAGTCAAAACTAAACCGTGTTGATATTGGTCCTATGTTAAATTATAAGAGTAGAGATTTGCAATTTCTTTTCATCTTTTCCACAGTCCTAGCCAACACAAATTTAAATACTCTGGCTCCATATTTAAAACTTAAATACAACACAAATTTAAATACTCTGGCTCCATATTTAAAACTTAAATACAAAAGATTGGACAGCTTACAATAAGACGTTTGATCAACAAGTGTAATTAGTAAATATCAGTCCTTATACGTTTGTTCTCTATTTTTTTTTGCGAAGATGCAGGGCCATGGCAATTATGAACTCAAGAAATTAACCCTTATTCTTAACAATTAACAAGGTGGATGAGGCTTAGTCAAATCCATAAAATTACCTTAATAGCAAATTCAGGCTCTGCAGGGAGGACATAAAATTACCTTAATAGCAAATTCAGGCTCTGCAGGGAGGACCTGTTGGCACCTTACGGAGAAGCCCTGCAGAAAATCAGAAGTATTTCCAGGTTGTAAAAACAAAGAAACTTGTGTTATTCAACTATACACATCCGTTAGATATGTATACCCAATTCAGGTCCCATATAATTGCATTCTTATCAACAAGGCAGGCGAATGAGCTTTATTGAAATCCATATAAAATTGCATTCTTATCAACAAGGTGGATGAGCCTTATTGAAATCCATATAATTACCTTAATACCCAATTCAATTCAGGCTCTGCAGAGAGGACCTTTTAGAGAAGCGGCACCTTACTGAGAAGCCCTGCAAAAAATGAGAAATAATTCCAGGTTGCAAAAACAAAGAAACTTGTGTCATTCAACTATGTCGGCATGAGAGCAGGTCGCAATGGTGTTGATTAGGGTGTTTCGTTTGAAGTCAAAAGTGGTGCCCAAGTCGATTGGGAGAATTCAAAACTTCTGGTGAAATCTTTGCTCTGCAGGTCTAGCGATGGATTTATGGCATTTTTCTGGGCACTAGTTTCTGATTGGGATCTCAAAAAATTTAGTGAAAAAAATGTTATAAGATTGAGACCACAAATGGATGGTCATGAGCTAATTGAGCTCCAGAATGGAGCAGAGTACTGCATATGTGAATCCACGAACCCTAAAGGTTTTACAGAAGCCAGTGATAGAGAACCTCCACTTCAGAACATCTTGAATATCTTGAAACCACTGTACACGATCTTGAAACCAGTATATGGAGCGGATTTTTGTGGTTGTGTAAGGCGTTAAGTGAGAATAGAGAAAGCGAGGAATGAGGGATGAAAGCTTATTTTACCATATCAAAATTCAGCAGCTAATGAATAACAACAAAAGAATTTAGACAGAAAGACAGAAATTATACAGAATTTTATCACAAGTAAGACTATAAACTATACAAAATTTGACCACAAGTGATGAGGATTGAATAACACACCTCCTTAAATGCCTAATTAGGGTAGTCTCCGTGTTCCATTGCCATAGCTTTTGGACCACCACGTAGTTAACAGCTTGAAAAGGGCCGAACGATCCTCATACTGATCCCAAATGAAATTAATTCTCATAACAGGAATGAGGAATTAATGTGAAGGAGTAGTCTACTTAGGCTGTAGAATGGCCCGTTTTCCGGCACCGGCTGGAAAATCGTCCGGCGCCGGCCACCGGCAACCTCTGCCCTCAGCCACCATCCCCTAGCTCCGCCACCCTCTTTCTCCGCCACCCTCCCCTTACAGTCCTCACATTCCCTCTCATTCTCTGACAAAAAAATCAGAATGCAGACGCCTGACATCCCCTGACCGATCGGGGACGAGCTGGAGTATTATGGCAGGTTCGAAATGATCACCCGCGCTCACTGCAATTACTCTTCGACCCGGCGCTCTCAGGTTCTGCGATGCTTTGCAGCTCCCCGGTGCTTCTCGCTCTGCGATTCCGCTCTGCAGGTCGGGTAGACGCCTATGTTCTGTATTTTCCATCACAGAAATCAGCAGAAACGGAGAATGCCAAACGTCGTGGCCCGGCTGATGGGTCTTGAACTTATGCCAGACGAGCCCGTTTCTAACGATCATTCCAGGCGAAACTCCGTCAGCGGCAGGCAAGAGCAAAAGGATTCTAAAGTTCAGTCCATCAGAATATCTCAAAATGCGAACAGATCTCACATCGTTAGGGAACATCCTCAAGAAAAACAGCTAGAAGAGTTCAAGCGCGAGTTCGAAGCTTACGAAATTCAGCAACACAGAGATTATTCTCAGTATTTTCAATCGGAAAACCACAATAATGTCATCTCTGCCGCCAGAAAAAAACACGACCAGAAGTTGTTAAGGGAAGAAAACATTACGCCAGAAAATACCATACAAAGCAACCGCGAGCAGTCCAGAAAACTTCTGCAGGCACTGGAATTTATTCATAAAAATAAAGAGAATCTTGGAAGTGTGCTGGAAGATAGATATTCCTTACAAAGAAAACTAGCAGAACCACAGGAAATAACCTCCTCACGATGTGCAGAAGCCACAAAGGTACCGAATGGGTCAATGTTTCGTTGTAGGTCAAAACCTCCTTTAGCTGATGAAGTTGCTCCTTTTCGCGCTTCTCGTCATGACAAAGGAGCAAAAGTACTTTCTCCAAACAATAATACTAGAAATTTAAGCTGTTCACTAACGTCTAAGAAAACCCTCCTCAAGCGTCCTTCAGAAACCGCCCGCGTCGCCAAGCCTTCGTATTCTGGAAGTCATCCATATCAATGCTCAAAAACCGAGTCCAAGCAAAGCATTAACAGCAACAACAAAACGTTGAGGTTCTCAAAGGACGTGATCAATCCCAGAGAAATTGCAACAGAAATCGTGAAGCACGCGAAGGAAAACGCAACGACTAAAGCTTCACAGAAGGTCACTGCAAATCAAGATTTTGGAAGCTCTGCTTCATCTTCCACCTTCAGAAGAAGAAATTTACGGAGAGTAGAATCACTAGGCATAGTTGAAGCAGATAGTCCATCAACTCTTAAAAGGCTCTCAAACCACTCGGTGAAAACCAGCCCTAGAATGGTAATTTCCCCTTGACGTAATGATCACGAGCTTTCGAAACATTCAAATTGTTCTCAGAGCAAGCCCAATTCACCTGTGCCGAGGTGTATTGGCACATTCGAATTGTTCTCAGAGCAAGCCCAATTCTCTGTACTATGTGGCTCTTATCAGTATGGTATTAGTACTTGTAAGCTGTCTTATTGTAATGGCATATATCACAACGATATTTTCTAGTGCAAGTCATTGAAATGCATCTTATTACCATGATTATCTTCTTTATGGAGTATAAATCTAATTCCTGCCATCTCCACCTCCATTTTTGGAGGTTGATTAAGTTCATCATGAATGTTATTTGTTTATTGATAGATCTTTAAATACAACCAGTTTATTTATTTGTTTATGGATTTTCTGGATGCAAACAATTTCAACCAGTGAAAAGAACATATACTATTATGATTGAATGTTGATCTTTGCTCTGAGCAGTGGTCAAATATTTTCAGGAGTTAATGTATAAGTTGACTACCGTGATTGTTTTCTTCATGCAGTTTGGGCTTAAGTTCTTCATGAAAAATGAGATTCTCAACAGAATAGCTCATCACACATGTTATATGTTTAAATATTATCTGTTTATTGATAGATTCTTTAAATACAAGAAGCATATTTATTTGTTCATGGATTCTCTGAATACAAGCAAGTTAAAATCACTGAAAACACCATATATTACTTTTATGATTGAATGGGGATATTTTCTCTGAGCAGTGTTCAAATACTTTCCAGAGTTCATGTACAAGGTTATTGGCAACTATTACTAAACTGTGCTTGCCCTGTATATGTATCATACATACACCAGATTAGACTTCTTGCTAGGGTTGAACACAAGAACACCCATTTGGAGTTTCGATTAATCTGAGTAGCTCTTAACATTTGGTCCATCAATGAATCCTTCAGTTTCCTTAGAGAAATTAAATAAAGAAATGGCTCCCACAAAAGTTACTGAATGGGTGATTAACTGAACAGGAATACGCGCATCAAAAGCTGCAAATAACTGACAACAAAGTTCATAAAATTTAGAAGATAGAGTCCATTAAAAACGTAACAGGTTCTAGTTTCTGAAAGAGCTATGTACCAACAGTGAAAAAGCTTCTGAGCATCGGTGATTGGGTGCAATCACACTCAAATGTAGTTGTATGGTAGTCAATATACTCGAACCGTGTGACATAGGTTTGGATCTACACCTACATTGCCTACTAGTAGTGGATCCACATCCAAATCTACCCACACCAAGTGAATGTCATCTGCATCAAAATCATGATTATGTTTAAACTTAACCAGGTCAATCTCCTGAGTCCTCTACCCATTCTGAGGTTGGATCAATATCATTCAACACAATAGGATCTGTATCAAGGATTTTGTTTAGTAAGGGTCAAATCAAGAGAGCCAGGGCTCAATACAAATCAAGCTATGGAAAGTAGACAAAGAGCCCATACACTCTGGTAAGCAGATTCTACAAAAGAAGAATGGAATGCTCAGGAAGGCATAGAGCTTGAATCTGAAACAATCAAAATGTGGGCAAAATGTATGAGCAATTTTGTCTCTAATTCCAACCCTCTATTCCTTTCAAAATTTACTTCAAAAGATAGAATGGAACCTATTCCTAATTGTTCTCTGGGTCAGAAAAAGGGAATAGATAGCCAAAAGGACATTCACAGTAACCTGGAAAAACCTCCAGTTCTGTAAGGACAAAATTTTTCAGTAATCCTCCTCCAATGAATTCCCCTGTAGTCTCTTAATTCCAAGAATCTGAGGAATTCTGCACAGCAGTCAATGGGAAGAACAGTTCCAGATATAACCTAAGACCTAGAAGAGATAACTCCCAGAAAGGAAGATGAGATTGAAGTAGGTCCGGCCAACAATAATGAAAAATTCCATAAATATGTAGAAAAGCCTGTTTAAACTTTAACCCTAGCTAAAAAGAAAGTCATTAAGTCAAGGAAGGAAAACAAGTGAAAATTAAGGGGGCCTCCCAGAAAGGAAGATGAGATTGAAGTAGGTCCAGACAAGGATAATGAACAAATTCCATAAATACGTAGAAAAGCCTGTTTAAACTTTAACCCTAGCTAAAAAGAAAGTCATCAAGTCAAGGAAGGAAAACAAGTGAAAATGAAGGGGGGGGCCTACAGTGAAAGCCCCAAGGATGTTATTGATATGATTGTAATATCACTCAACGTGAGACAGTTCAGGGGGACCCACAAAAAATTATCTCCCAAAAGATGTTTTGCAAAGTTCAAATCGATGCAGCAATTAAAAAAAAAACATGTGCAAGGACTGAGTACAAAGGCTATTATATCACTCCTAAAATTGGTCCTTTTAAGTCTCTAGAATCTAAAGGGAGATCAGGAGGCCTCATTACATACTGGAACAAATCCATGGAACTTCAAATTTGTCCTTCTTACCTGCACGTATCAAGGCACAAGTTAATTGGGTCTAACCCAAGCAGTGTGATGGTGTTATCCTCCCCACCCAAGTTCTAATCCCGTAAGTGAGAAAACAAAGCTTCAAGCTTCTATAAATTCCAGTTTACCCTGGGTACCATCTTCAAAATGAGGGTAAGTGCCCAGTGGGTTTCCCCAGGAAATGCATTATGTGAAAGACCCAAAAAAAATTATCTGAACAGATCTGAAATCAAAAGATTTAGGGAAAGAATTTTCTATGGGGCATATGGTGAAATAAAAACTCTTTTAATTTTTAAAGCGTTTAAGGAAATAGAAGGAATCAGGGATGACAATTTTATTCTGGAAGGAAACCTTGCAAGACTTCCCAGTTGGCTACCTTGTCCAATTGTTTGCAGACTGCCTTATGTGATGTGGAATTTAATGTGCTAGTTCCAACATGAAGAAATTCATAAAAGGCAGTGAAGGTGTTTCTAAATGCCTGGATAGATTTCTGGTAGCAAAGAGGTTATTAAAAGAAGCATGCAGGCCAAAGTCTTGTGTGTGGGAGAAGGAGGAGACTCTAACCATCTTCCTAAACTCCTGCAAATTGAAAAATGATCAGGAACCTCTGGATCCATTCAAATTCAATAACTGGTTAGAAGATGAGGAGATCAGAAATCTATAACCTTGCAATGGAGGAAATTTCAACCTAATATAGGCGAATCTGTAATGTTTCAATTTGCAGAGAATTTGAAAAGAATCAAGAAAACAATTGGTACAATCTGAAAAGAATCAAGAAAACAATTTGTAGAATTTGAAAATAGTCAAGAAAGACATTGGTAGAATGGGCTAGGCATAGCACTGAAGAAAACCAAAAAGAGTTAATAGATACAGAAGAACAAATTAAATTAATATTTTACACAAACAAGGAAGGTATTTTCTCAAAATATGAAAATATAAACTGCAAAAAATTAGAAGAAACAAAATGGAAGTTTCCAGAAAATGAGGAAGATGCATAGAGCGAAAAGCAGTGCCATATGTTTGGCAGTGGGAGATGAAAACACAATTCTTCAAAATTTTGCTAAGCACAGGAAGAATGTCAATGCTACATGGGAACTCAGAAAAAATGATGGATCCAAGGCTTGATCAATTCAGGAGATGCAGAAATAAAGGTTAATCACTTCAAATTCTTATTTTAGATACTCTGGGATGCAACATAGAAAAAGTACTGAAGGAGGCATCCTCTTTCCCCAGATTAATAGATGATCAGAAAAGAAAGAGTATGGAAGCAGGGCTAGCAAAAGAAGAATCAAAATCTTTACCTGAGTCTATCAAGAAAGCAAAGAGCACAGGTACAGATGGATGGACTACATAGTTTTACTTGGGCATTTACGACTTACTAGAAGATGATTTCTTGAAGGAAATTCAGAATCCAGAAGTCTTGGGGCTTTGAATGCCACATTTGTAGCTCTAATCTCAAAGAAATATGATCCAGAAACAATGGATGATTACAGGCCTATATCATTATGCAATTCTGTTTACAAAATCATTTCAAAACTTAGAGCAGGCATGCTGCAGCCTCAAAGCAACTCTTCAAAAGTCATCTTCGAAGAAAAGTTTGGGCTCATACACAACAGTAAATACACGACACAATGGGAACAGCCCAAGAAAGTTTGCACGCAATAAAGGTACTGATGCTACTAGCTCTGGTAATGAAACTTTTGATTTGGCCAAAACTTTTGAAAAAGTTAATTGGATATATACAAGGCCAAATTTAATTGAAATAGAAATTGGTATCCAAATAGTGAACTGGATCATGGGATGCTCATCTTTGGCTTTATTTTTCATATTGATTAATGGATAAGCTTCCATATTTTTTAATGCCTCAAGACATTTAAGACGAAGTTATCCATTATCCCCATTGCTTACCTGTTTTGGTGGCAGAATAATTAAACAGATTGATTTCAGCATTTAAAAGAGAAGGATCTACCACAGGAATAAATGGGAACTCAATATCACTGTCTCACCGTTATTTGTTTACATAGTTATTCTGTTAGGAGAAGGGACTTTGAGGGAAACTAAAAAGCTCAAAGAAATGCTACTGTATAACCAACCCTGACTCAAAGTAAATAGAATCCACCACAGGCTCCTTCAATATCCGGCCTTGTTCATGCTAACTATCCAATAATAAAATGTCTCACTCATTTGAGCAACATCTCTGTAGAACCTATTACTTTATATTTGGTGGTGAAAACAAACTATTTGAAAAATGAATTCATGGAATCCAACTTTCAGCATCACACAGGGTTCTAACGATCAATCATGAAAACATACAAAGTATTACATGTTTTGAAATTTTCATAATGCAAATTTTTATCAATGTTTTAGAAAATTGTAATTCTTATTCTAAGTTCTGTTTAAATTACTTTATTATCTTACTAAATTCAAATTCAATTTCAGTAACTACCCAGAATATTGAATTTGGCAAAACACAGATGGCTAAAATTTGACAATCATTAAAAATTACAGGAAACTGAAGGATTCATTGATGGACCAAATGTTAAGAGCTACTCAGATTAATCGAAACTCCAAATGGGTGTTCCTGTGTTCAACCCTAGCAAGAAGTCTAATCTGGTGTATGTATGATACATATACAGGGCAAGCACAGTTTAGTAATAGTTGCCAATAACCTTGTACATGAACTCTTGAAAGTATTTGAACACTGCTCAGAGAAAATATCCCCATTCAATCATAAAAGTAATATATGGTGTTTTCAGTGATTTTAACTTGCTTGTATTCAGAGAATCCATGAACAAATAAATATGCTTCTTGTATTTAAAGAATCTATCAATAAACATATAACATGTGTGATGAGCTATTCTGTTGAGAATCTCATTTTTCATGAAGAACTTAAGCCCAAACTGCATGAAGAAAACAATCACGGTAATCAACTTATACATTAACTCATGAAAATATTTGACCACTGCTCAGAGCAAAGATCAACATTCAATCATAATAGTATATGTTCTTTTCACTGGTTGAACTTGTTTGCATCCAGAAAATCCATAAACAAATAAATAAACTGGTTGTATTTAAAGATCTATCAATAAACAAATAACATTCATGATGAACTTAATCAACCTCCAAAGATGGAGGTGGAGATGGCAGGAATTAGATTTATACTCCATAAAGAAGATAATCATGGTAATAAGATGCATTTCAATGACTTGCACTAGAAAATATCGTTGTGATATATGCCATTACAATAAGACAGCTTACAAGTACTAATACCATACTGATAAGAACCACATAGTACAGAGAATTGGGCTTGCTCTGAGAACAATTTGAATGTGCCAATTCACCTCGGCACAGGTGAATTGGGTTTGCTCTGAGAACAATTTGAATGTTTCGAAAGCTCGTGATCATTACGCCAAGGGGAAATTACCATTCTAGGGCTGGTTTTCCCCGAGTGGTTTGAGAGCCTTTTAAGAGTTGATGGACTATCTGCTTCAACTATGCCTATTGATTCTACTCTCCGTAAATTTCTTCTTCTGGAGGTGGAAGATGAAGCAGAGCTTCCAAAATCTTGATTTGCAGTGACATTCTGTGAAGCTTTAGTCGTTGCGTTTTCCTTCGCGTGCTTCACGATTTCTGTTGCAATTTCTCTGGGATTGATCACGTCCTTTGAGAACCTCAACGTTTTGTTGTTGCTGTTAACGCTTTGCTTGGACTCGGTTTTTGAGCATTGATATGGATGACTTCCAGGATACGAAGGCTTGGCGACGCGGGCGGTTTCTGAAGGACGCTTGAGGAGGGTTTTCTTAGACGTTAGTGAACAGCTTAAATTTCTAGTATTATTGTTTGGAGAAAGTATTTTTGCTCCTTTGTCATGACGAGAAGCGCGAAAAGGAGCAACTTCATCAGCTAAAGGAGGTTTTGACCTGCAACGAAACATTGACCCATTCGGTACCTTTGTGGCTTCTGCACATCATGAGGAGGTTATTTCCTGTGGTTCTGCTAGTTTTCCTTGCAAGGAATATCTATCTTCCAGCACACTTCCAAGATTCTCTTTATTTTTATGAATAAATTCCAGTGCCTGCAGAAGTTTTCTGGACTGCTCCCGGTTGCTTTGTCTGGTATTTTCTGGTGTAATGTTTTCTTCCCTTAACAACTTCTGGTCGTGATTTTTTCTGGCGGCAGAGATGACATTATTGTGGTTTTCCGATTGAAAATACTGAGAATAATCTCTGTGTTGCTGAATTTCGTAAGCTTCGAACTCGCGCTTGAACTCTTCCAGCTGTTTTTCTTGAGGATGTTCCCTAACGATGTGAGATCTGTTCACATTTTGAGATATTCTGATGGACTGAACTTTAGAAGCATTTTGCTCTTGCCTGCCGCTGACGGAGTTTCGCCTGGAATGATTGTTAGAAACGGGCTCGTCTGGCATAAGTTTAAGACCCATCATTCGGGCCACGACGTTCGACATTCTTCGTTTCTGCTGATTTCTGTGATTGAAAATACAGAATATAGGCGTTTACCCGACCTGACCTGCAGAGCGGGAAGCACCGGGGGAGCTGCAGAGCGGAATCGCAGACCGGGAGAGCGTCGGGTCGAAGAGTAATTGCAGTGAGCGCGGGTGACCATTTCGAACCTGCCATAATAGTCCAGCTCGTTCCCGATCAGTCAGGGGAGGTCAGGGGCCTGCATTCAGATTTTTTTGTCAGAGAATGAGTGGGAAGGTCAGGACTGTCAGGGGAGGGTGGCGGAGAAAGAGGGTGGCGGAGCTAGGGGATGGTGGCGGAGGGCAAAGAGGTTGCCGGTGGCCGGAGCCGGACGATTTTCCGGTCGGTACTGGAAAACGAGCTATTCTACAGCCTAGATAGACTACTCCTTAATGTGAATATCTCACAGATCAGATCAGGAAATAAATATTGTTTGCACTCAACGGTCATGCTTTTGCTGATGTGGGAAAAGCATATTGGATTCCCAGTTTTAAAGCAATGCTTTTCCTGAAAAAGCAGCTCGTGGAAATTAAGACCACAATAATTTTATTTTTTATTCCCAGGAATATTTATTTATTTTGTTATAGTAGTTATATTTAAAACATTTTATATGATTATAATATTTAATTATATCATTTTTGGGATTCATATATTATATAGAATTTATAATTTTAATTATGTGAAAGAAATTTAAATGATTAAATTTGAGTGGTTAAATTACAGGTTGCATGCATGCATACAGCAAGGAAAGGGAAAGGGAAGTAAGTATTTTAATTGAAAAATAAAACTCATAAAAATTGTCTATTTAATACTCTACACCAATAAAAAATAGAATTTTTGAATTTAATTACAAACTATTTGTCTTTATTAAAGTTTGGATAAATTTAAAAAAGAATAATTAAAAAAAAACTATTAGTAAATCAATTGAAAACTGAATATGCTATATTTTCATATTCTTCTCAATGCGCAAATATAATAAGAGATGATTAGCTAACATGCTAATAATAATTACTAATATATTGTTTTGTGATTACATTTAAGAAATATTTTTTAACTTAATATTGTTTTGTGACTACATTTAAGAAATATTTTTTAACTTAATAGGAAGAAATCTTAATTAGATTTAACTGTTATTTACTCAGTAAAAAAGAGATTTATTATTTTTCATTGATTAACCAATTTTACGTTACAGAAAAAGTTTATTCATTTTCATTTTTTTGGAACTCATTTTATGAATGGACAATGGGTACATTACCATTATTGCTTAGATTTGTTAATTAAGGAAATGAACATAATTTGTGGAACTTGTTAGTTTGTGTAAATAAATTAAATTATTATTAAAAAATAATAAATAGATTGGTTGATTAAGGAAATTAACCTAATTTGTTTTACTTGCTAATTTGTTTAAATAAATTAAATTATTATTAAAAAATAATAAATTTTAATCTATAATGTTAAACTATAGAAATTTTGCATTTTTTTTGTGAAACTCAAAGTAATATGGGTTTGACAAAAAAACCTAATACATTATCTATTGCATATAATAGGGATGATAAGGGAACTTAGATAGTATTTTCAGTTTGGCATCATTTATGTTATTGTTGGGGATTTTACATTGTTGAGGCTTATACTCATTATTAGAAACCACTCTTTTGCACACGTATATTCTGGATCTATACAATAATTCAGTTAGAGATAATTTCACTTAAATGCTATAAATGTGATTTTTATTGTTAATGTTTATTTTCCAAATAATTAAAGGTGTTGATTAAATTGGGAATTAATAAAATTTATGAATGAAATATGCAAATATATTAGATACTATTTAAAATATATTCATAATTAAATATCATATAATTGGAAGTTCTAAATTTATTTTGATACTTACAATTAAGAAAAAATAAATAAAATTTAGCAAATGTATGAAGCATCTAATTTAACTCCAATGAAGACTTCTATAAATGTTATGCAATGGTTAGGAACCATTATCATTAATAATTTTGAAATGTCAGAAGTGGTGTATCATGATATTGAAAGTGCAACAAAAATAATGATAAATCATATAAAACCATGGATAGACATTCTAATAAATTCAAGATTTTTAGTTTTCCATTTCTCAAACAATTTTGACCAAGAATGTAAATTTGACTTGATGAAGTTGTTCTTTCAATTGTAATTGTAAATCTAGCTTCCAAAATCAAATTGTCCTATTGCAACAATTGGCCAAATTCCTCTTACTTCCCATCGTTTTGGCAGAATAATGCATATCAATCCCAATGGCCACCCTAACTGGCAGTCAAGCTAGGAAAGACCTATAAATCAACCAGCAGGAACAATCCCCCTACCTCAACCCACACTTCCAGCACCCTACACATTACAACAGAACCCTTAGACCAACCTACGACCGCAGCTCCCAGCCCAACCCAACCCGAAACCCAACAACAAACCAGTTCAATCTGTGCAAATTATTGAAGGACCGGAGCCAAAAACCGAGTTAAGAGAGTGCAATGAGCTTCAATTAAGATCTGAGCGGATAATAGAATCAGAGGGGGGTAAAAATAAATAAATTGAAGATCAATTACCTATAGAACAAGCACCACAAGTGGAGAACATGGTTAAACAGAAAACTCATGATCAAATGATCACCTCTTCTCCACCATTCCCAGAAAGATTAATCATACCTCGCCCAATAGAATACCCCAATTTTTATCTTCTGGGAGAACTAAAAAATTGTGTATAAAAATACCGCTCCTCCAGGCTATTCAAGACATTCTAATTTACGCAAAAACTATTAAGGAATTGTGTATGAAAAAGCCAAAGAGGAAAATAAAAACAACCCCAACTGTCCAGTAGTCGGTACCTTATCTAATTTACTATCAAGCAGAGAAACACCTGAAAAATATGAGGACCCAGGAAATCCTATAGTCACTGTGCAAATAAATGGATGCTCCTTCCCCAATGCATTAGCCGATTTAGGAGTAGCAATCAATATTCTTACAACCACAACTTGTCAAAAGCTTGGCATTACATCCTTGGACCCAACCATGACCTTGTTGGAACTGGCTAACCAATCGGTAGTCAAACCAGAAGGCACATTACAAGATGTAATGGTGTCAGTAGACTCCTGGGAACACCCTACAGACTTTCTGATCATCAATCCTAGAAACCGACTCGATGGACATCCCATAATTCTAGGTAGACCTTAGCTAGCAACCACGAATGCTTACACAAGTTGTTGAACATCCAGCATGACTATAGCAAGAGGAAGCAATGTGAAGAATTTAGCCTTATATCCTCCAGCTCAGCCAAGTTTAACAAGAATAAAAACCAGAAAACAACCTATATCATATCTAACTGAAAACATTAGATCACTGCTAACCATAGAAGATGCTCTCTAATTTAAGGGAAAAATAGAAGATGACATCATTAACACTTACATTAACCAACCAGATGTCGTATCCCATCTAAAATGTCACATGATCGAAGTAGCCCTCGATAACGAAATAGAAGGAGATCCCTTAAAAGATATTAACGATCAATCAATACCAACAACCTTTGTTTATAACAACAAAACCATAGAAATTGAGCTAGGAAAAACTTTGAATATTAACAAAAATCTGACTGTTGACCAAGAGCAGAAGCTTGTTCAACTCCTGAGAAAATATAAAGAGGCCTTTGCATGGGATTACCGGACATGAAGGGGATTGATCCCCAATTATGCATGCACCACATTTATACAGAGAAAGATGCCACGCCCATTCGAAAACCTCAACGAAGGTTAAATCCTCATCTTAAAGATATTGTTAAATCCGAACTACAAAAATTGTTAGATGTAAACTTCATCTACCCCATATCTGACAGCAAATGGGTCTCTCTATTAGTAGTAGTGCCAAAAAAGAATGGAAAGTGGCATATATGTGTTGACTATAGAGAGCTTAATAAAGCAACCCAAAAGACCTCCCCTTCCATTCATTAACTAGGTCTTGGACACATTGGCAGGAAAAAAAATTATTTTCTTTCCTAGATGGCTTCAGCGGATACAATCAAATTGAGATTGCCCCTGAAGATTAGGATATGACTACCTTTACCCGCCCTTGTGGAACATTTGCTTACAAGGTCTTACCTTTTGGGCTGTGCAATGCACCTACCACATTCCAGAGGGCTAACTCAGTATTTTTTCAGATCTGATAAATGAAGGGCTCGATGTGTACATGGATGACTTTACACCTTACGGAGATGACTTCGAGCCAGTGTTACAAACATTAGAGAAAGTTTTGCAAAGATGCATTGCCACCAGACTCTGTTTAATCCATGAAAAATGCCACACGATGATGACCGAGGGCCTCATCTTGGGTCACTATATATCAGTAGCTGGAATACAGGTAGATCCAACAAAAAATCAGATAATTCTTTTAATACCTACCCCTTCCACACAAACTGAGGTACGTAGTTTCTTGGGATTTTATGGCTATTATAGAAAATTTATAAATAATTTTTCTCAAATTGCTACACCACTATATGCATTAACATGAAATATTGATTTCATTTGGACTGATAAATGTGATAGTGCTTTTGAAGATTTAAAATGGCTTGTATCAACAACCCCAGTATTAAGGGGCCCAAACTGGGATTCGCCATTCCAGATTTCATACGACACTTCAAACACAGCCATTGGAGCAGTTCTCAACCAGGAGGAAGATAAAAAGCCATATGTAATATACTATATCAACAAAAATCTATCTCTTGCTGAATTAAATTATATTATTACTAAAAAAGAATTTTTGGCTGTAATCTATGCTATCAATAAATTCAGACATTATATAACAGGATACCCTATGGTTTTATACACTGATCACTCTGCTATTAAATATCTAACTAATAAACCTGTTACAAATGGAAGAGTGACAAGATGGTTGATTCTTTTGCAGGAATTCGATATCACTATCAAAGATAGACCAAGAAAAGAAAATCCAGTAGTAGACTTTCTTTCACGAATGCCAAAGACAGATGACTTGGCAGCAGTAGAAGACCAGTTTCTTGATGAACATTTATTTGTTGTAACTGTGAAAACACCGTGGTATGCGAATGTCACAAATTACTTGGCAGTGGGCAAGTTACCCAAGCACTTGACGCCTAATGAAAGAAAACAAATAGTACAGTGCAACACGTGATTCTCTTGGATCGGAGGCTATTTATTTCATACAGGGGCCGATATGCACATTAGAAGATGCATCAGGGAAGAAGAGATCTTTGACATCCTGAAAGATTGCCACGATGGGCCTTGCGGCAGACATTTTGCAGATCACTGGACTGGTCACAAGGTATTACAGATGAGCTATTATTGGCCCACCATTTTTAAAGATGCCAAGAAGTTTGTCCAGGCATGCGACAGTTGGCAAAGAATGGGATGCCCTGGGCAATCTGATGAGATGCCCTTGCACCTGTAGATAGTCACTGAACCTTTTGAGCGATGGGCGTTAGATTTCATCGATCCAAAAAACCCATCATCTAATCAAAAGACATATATATTAGTTGCAACAGAGTATGTGACTAAATGGGTGGAGGCAGAGGCACTACCAAGGGCAACAGAGGACTCGGTAATCCACTTTATTTTCCAACTATTTTTGCGATATGGCTTGCCTAGAGAGGTAATTACCGATGGAGGACCATAATTCATAGGCCATAAGATCGCTGCAACATTAAATAATCATCATATCATACACAGAATCACGACTCCATACCTCTCACAGGAAAATGGCCAGGTAGAAAGCACTAATAAGGTAATCGAGGCAATACTAACAAAGACAATTGCATCACATAGACATGACTGGGCTACCCGATTACTCGAAGCCTTGTGGGCATACCGCAAGACATGGAGAAATACCATGGGATATTCCCCATATCAACTAGTGTTTGGCAAAGAACCTATCTTCCCAATTGAATTTGAAATCCAGACATTGAGGATAGCTCAGGGGGTAGGCTTGGACTTAAGTAAAGCACATATTAATAGGCTACATCAAATCAATGAATTGGATGAAATCCGGCTAACAGCTCTTCAACACACTGCACTAATCCAACAACAAAGAGCGAAATGGCATCATGCCCTTATCAAAAAGAAGATCTTCCACGAAGGAGATTGGGCACTCCTGTATGATTCTAGGTTCCAAGATTTCCTGGGAAAACTCTAGACCAGATGGTTAGGACCTTATGAGATACAAAAGGTGCATAACAATGGCA
>APFE031698778.1:17709-32011 GCA_000404065.3 Pinus taeda | reverse complement strand
AGGAAAACTTTTAAATGCCGAAGATATACAAGACATGCCACCTTACGTGAGCTATTTCTTCGAAAAACACAACACCCTACTTCATTAACAACTGGCAATAACTCATTAATTCGCATTAAAATACATGACCAACTCTTGGATAAAAAGTTTTCTCAAACAATGAGCCAGAACCAACTGCGATGGAGGGGTCTCGCGTTTTTCCTTTGCGATGTCGCAGATCGCAGTATCGCAATATCGCAATGTCGCAATGTCATCGTGTTGTTTTTATCGCAAGGTCGCAGTATCGCAACTTTGCAGTATCGCAGTATCGCGGTATTGCAATGTCGCAATATCGCAATGTCGCAATATCACAGATCGTTATAATTCTTGTGATATTTGTGATGTGCGATATCGCATATCGCATATCGGCGATTTTTTAAAGTTTTTCAATGTGAGTGTTTCTTCAGTATATGCGATGCGATGAGGTTTCGCGTCGCATTCTCGCCTTTTGTCATTTTAACTCATTAGAAGGTGTATCCTATCATCCTTTGCACAATGCGATATCCTTGAAGGAGTAAATTTAATTTTTTTCATTATGAAACTTAGGTTTTTTAGATTTTTCAAGGTATTTTCCTAAGTCCATGATGTTGTAAGTTTCATCTAAAAAAGAAAATGTAACACTAACTAATTTTTCTTAGGGTCCCCACTTATTTAGTATTAGCAATAATACTTCATAAGGAGGGGGGTTGTTGGTGGCCACAACAGAACAATGTGAAACCTGTTAATGTTCCACTAGCTTCCCATTTTAACCTTTCTTCAGTTTTGAGTCCTAGAGTTGTTGAAGAAAAGCAGTTTATGTCTCATGTACCATATGCAAATGTTGTAGGCAACTTAATGTATGCGATGGTATCTACAAGACCTGACATTTCACATGCAGTTGGAGTTGTCAGCAGGTTCATGGCAAATCCAGGTAAAGAACATTGGCAAGCAGTGAAATGGGTGCTTCGATATCTAAGGGGCACAAGTGACCATTGCATCGTCTTTAATGGTAGTGAAGGATCAGTCTATGGATATGTAGACGCTGACTATGAAGGTGATTTGGACAAAAGAAGATCTACTACAGGTTATTTCTTTACTCTTGCAGGTGGAGAAATTAGTTGGATGTCAAAGCTTCAAGAAACAGTTGCATTGTCCACTACCAAAGTTGAATATATAGCTGCTTCAGATGCCAGTAAATAAGCAATTTGGTTAAAGGGTTTGCTCGATGAGATTGGAAGGACGTAGGAGAAAGTGAATGTACTTTGTGACAGTCAAAGTGCTATTCACTTGGCTACAAATCCTGCTTATCACAGCAAAACCAAGCACATTGATGTAAGGTATCATTTTTTGAGACATGTGATCGATGGCGGAAAAGTAGCTCTTCAAAAGGTCCATACACGAGAGAATTGTGCAGACATATTCACAAAGCCAGTTACAGTAGAGAAGTTGTTTAGCTTCTCTTGGCTTGCAGAAAAGATGATGAATGGGCATGGGCAAGGGATTAGGAAAATTGTTGTCAAGGTGGAGTTTGTTAGTTTGACAAGGAATTATGTAATTTTGGGTAAAATGTAACTAGTCAATTTTATACCGAAATGTTAGTTATGTAACGGAGGTTGATGATATAAAAATAGTGAATTCCCGAGAAATGTAATCGTGGAGAATCATTGTTGAATTAATAAATTCCAATCCCTTGCCCCGTGGATGTTTCCTTGACACCCTGTCGAGGTTTTACAACGTAAATTCTGTGTGTCTATTTGCGTGTGTTTGAATTCAGTTTCTTTTCTTGGTCAATGTATAACTGAATGAGTTTAGTTTCTTTTCTTCATTATTTCCCATATTGATACAACATTGAACTGCGATTAGTTTTTCTGTGTTCCAACCATTGCTTAAGGACTTTATAATGAGCGGGTCTTTTGTCTAGATAGTTACAGTTGTCCTTCGAGGTGCTATAATACTGTGCAATATCCAGAGGCTCCACAAGTTTTCTATAGGTAGTGCCAACATTTATCCACTTATTTCGGGATTGGAAATCACTCGGAAATGAGGGATTGTTACAGATTCCAATAATCCCATCCCAGAATTCATTGAGCGTTACCCTCAACAAATTAGTCTTACTGTCACCATAGTCCTTGTCATTTAGGTTCTTGAAAGAGTCATAATATCCATCACCCTTCTCATGGCAAATAATTTTATACCACTCAAGCTCGAACATACGACCTTGTTGTGGGATCAGTTCGCTTTCTTTTGAACTCAGCTGGGCCAAATCACTCTGTACAAAATTGACAATATCACCATTCCAAGCACACATTTCAAACATCGCTTAGCATGCCTAAATGAAAAAAAAAATAATAGAAGTGCAGACAAACATGCTACGATGGAGTTTAATATCAAATCATCCACGATAAGCAAATAGCATAAAGAGACTTACATTTATGCTCATCTTGAGGTCTTTCTCCTCTAAGGTACTGAATAAACTTTTATCGCCGGTCATGTGGAATGATGCTCCACTATCAAGATACCAGACACAACCCATCATCGATGACACCATGCATGCGATGAGGGTAAAGTCCATTTCAAGGATAATGCCTCACCTTCCGATCCTTCTGAGGATTCCTTTTTGGACTTATTTGATGGGAAATTAGTTGCATAATGTACCATCTCGTGACAATTAAAGCATCTTACTTTAGACTTGTCACCCTTCTTCCCTGCATGAGAATAATTTGATTTGTAATGGGAAGCCTTCCCGATCCCTTTCCTTGCCTTACTTGCTAAAGCCAGATTTTCTTCATCATAATTCTTGGATGAAGAACCATATCGTGTACTCCTCCTAATCTCCTCCTGCATAAGATCTGACCACAGTCGTTCCCAATCCGGCAGTTTCTTCCTTCCAGAGTCTTGGTAGCTATTCCAACTCTTTGGAAGGCCAAGGAGAGCGAGGCTCACCATATCATCATCGACAGTAGTTATTCCCACACTGCCAAGCTCATTTCTGTAGGTGGTGAGCTTGTTCAGATATGTGGCAATAGTATCGCCCTTCTCTATCTTGATTCTTTAAAGCTTATCCTTGAGTGCCAATTTCCTTTGGTCACTACTATTTTGGTAGAGGTCCGTCGATGTCTTCCACATTGAAAATGGAGCATCCTTCCCATGGATACTCGAGATAATATGGTCTCAAACTCCCTCAAGGATGATCTGTCTCACCTTCACCACACACTTCTTCCACTCAGCCAACTCTTGTGCATTAGTTGAAGCTAGCTTTGGGATTTCTTGATCAATGAAATCCTTCAAGCCATTGTCTTCTAATATAGCCTCCATTCTATCTTTCCATGTTATGTAGTTAGAGCTACCTTCCAAGGCATACTAAAGTCTCAAGCCATAGAATGCCATTGGCCAACCTTGAAGTATGATATGAATTCGATTTGCACCTGCAACCCCGAACATCAAACTTCGAATTCTCTTCTCAGTATATTGTTCACAACTCCGATACCATGTAGAAATTCTCTACAAATTTCCCTCTGAGACCATGTAGAAAATCTGACTATAGGTTAACCCAATAATGCAATATAACCAAAGAAAAATACTATAACCTACTTTTACTATCAATTTGTGAAAGCTTAAAGATCGAGCTGAACACATATAACTAGAAGAAGAGGAATCAATTGCATAATACACATGAGAATTCTTTGGGGAAAGCCTCAGTTAAAAACCCCACTATCTGTATTATGATACAAGGTGGAAATACATAGGAATTATACAAAGCCTTAGCTCTCACAGCTAGCCAGCTCTCAGTACAATCCTCACAGATGCTCACAGGCAATCTTAGCTTCTCTCAAGCCTTCTTCTCTGCCCTCCAAGCTCCTATTTCATTTCGATGTTCCTTGTGGATGATCTTCACCTCACCAAGTGGATGACCTCTCTCACACACTATCAGAACTGTGCAATTCTCAAGGAATGATTGCTTGACTACATGCATGAGTTTTCTTTATAAGAAAGCATATGCAACTAATAGTGTTGGCATTATGATACAAGTGTTGTCCTTGATGGCAAGTCACTCAGATGAAAGATCACAGTACAGCATGTCAACAACAAATAATTACATATCAGAATACAAAAAATGAAGAAAGAGAGGTATACGCAGGTTCACCTTGACCAAGTTGCATATACACGCAGGTTCACTGAACACAAGTAGCGTATACGTACACATGCACTTTCACAGAAGGAAAAGCGCATATATCTTGGAAAACTAAGTTTTTGGTCCAAGGTATTGGTCCTAAGTGGTTTTGGTCCATGGTATTAAGAAAGACCTAAAACTATATAAGGAGGAGAAGATCATTAGGCCAAGTGTGCAAGTATCGAATATCTGATGAAGTGTGAGATCTAGTATGTAGGTTATTGGCTTATGGTGATGTGCTTGATTTGAACCAAGGATGAACCTTAGCGGTTGATGAAGGATAAGATCTAACGATGGATTGGGATATTAAGGATTGAAATGAATTATCATTATGTGGTTTGATCATGTATATTCTAGATCTGAATACTAACGCATGTGTTATTCTAAAAATATTATGATCTTGGTATAACTGAAGTCCGGAATAGCTGCAGAATTATGAATTAATATTTGCAGATGTGTATGCTGGTTGGCTTTGATAAAAGCACGTATACACACTGGTTCGACACATGGAAGTAGCGTATACCTTATGAAGTATGTTTCAGTTGTTTTTGTTTGCTGTTGTAGAGTTTTGGGTTCTGCTTTGGGTTTTGTGACTGGATTCTGGTGACAGTGTTCTGAATGATCAGATTGATTGTGATTTGCTACAGTGACGATGGGTTGTCAAAGTGATTGATTGATTCAGTTGTTGGTTGATTTAGAAAGTGATGATTAAGTTTCAGTGATTGGTTGATGCAGATGTATTTGATGATTGTATTGTAGTTATGATGTTGTTGATGGATCCAGTCTGAAAATTTATGAAACGTGGTCCTTGGAGGAAGAAAGAAGGTCGTAGCCTTCTATAGGTCGCCACCTACGTACTAGTAAACATATCAGCTAGAACAAAAGCTAGGGGGTTGTAGCTCCCTTCTAGTAGAATTTGGAGAATGAGAAAATGTTGTAACCTTCTGCAGGTAGAAGCCTGCGTACTGGTATGAGTCTGCAACAGTATAAGATTGTAAACAGATTTTCTTATTATTAAAAGAAGATAGAGACGACAGCAGCAGGTGGTTTTTACCCACATTGAGTTTCCACCTTATATCTTGGTGTTCATGTGTGTTGCTTATGTGGGATGTTTTATTCTGCTTTTATTGCACTGTCTAATAAATCTCTGATATATTAACTAAAGTTCAATGCATGATAAATTGGTTAAATCAAAATTTCTCTGCATATACATTGGTTGCTTTAAGTACAGTCGTGTGTACACGCTAGTTCACTTAGTTGAAGTAGCGTATATAAATCTGTTTGGGAAATAAAATTATTGATCTGATAATATTGATTCACCCCCCCCTCTTAGTATTATTTCCAACAGATAGTACACTTTCATTGACTTTAATCTCAATTGGGTCTTTCTTAGAATAGACATGCATGAGTTTCTGATGAGGGAATCTTTAGTTAACTAGAGTACACTAGTTGAGTGCATGCATGCATCAACTGACTGTTAACTCTCTATTAGTCCTCAAACAGTTTGGAACTAATTTAACTGGACTTAACTAATTAAACTGAGTTAACTAATTACAACTCAAATATAACTCAATCTTATCTCCTTAATTTAAGGGATAACTCTTGCATGACTTCAGAAAGACTTCTAACTTGAATTTCTCCAACTAATTAATTTGAAACAAATTAATTAATTATTTCCAAGTAGCTGTTAAGACTAAATTCAATTTTAATTCACAATTTAATTTAAGGACAAATTAAATTGGAATATTCTCGTTGCCACATTTCAATAATAAAGGTCAAAATGAGGATGATGAAGAAGAAGAAACTAAATTAGAACTAGAAGGAGAACTAATTAGTGTCCTAGCATAAATTCAAAGGCTCAAGAAAAAGAATAAGAAGCTGAAGGAGATGTTGGTGAAATTTGAAAAAGGTAAATCCGAAGATTTATCACTTCTTCCTATAAAAGTTAAGTTGGAATAAGCAACACCTTGTCACAACAATTGAATAAGAAGGGAAAGGAATGTGAAAAAGTCAAACAAGAAATAGTCTTCCTTAGAAAGGAATCAGAAAAGTCCAAGACTCAAATGAACTAGAACATGAATTTTATTGAAGGATCTAATAAGTTAGATGAGAATTTGAGTATTCATATATCCCCTCTCATCAAAACTGGTTTAGGTTATGAAGGAGAATCAAGCAACAAGAAAGTTGAATACAAGGAATCAATCAGCTACGTTAAAACAATTAAAGGTTTAAACAACAATACAACCTTGGAGTATCTGAGGAACACAATAGGGTGGAGTCTTAATATAAGAAATGACGAAGGAGACAAATAAACAAAATAGGCTAGGAGGACACTCTAAAAACCCAAATTTCTCCACGTGTTGAAATGATGCAACTGTATTACATAGAGAAAATTCCAAATAAGGCTTCGTAGAGCAATGTCAAGATCCTATTGATTCTAGAGGCCACCAAACGAGTTGAGTTCAATATAGATTAGGGAGTGGTGAACCTTGAGCTCGAGAGTATTGATTTTCCATTGAATTATACCTTAGGGTGAACTAATCACACACATTAGTATTAATGAAACCACATATGAACACAGTTGCCATGAATTTATGAGTAATAACGAATAGAGGTGGAGGGCAGGCACTATGCTTAGGCCTCCACCGTCTTATGGTACGTTGACTGTGTAGGGAGGACACCACAAGGATATTTTCATGTGCTTGAATGACAAAATATGCCATGATGACAAGCCTATCATGTATGCCTTAAGTCGAATAGATCCCTGTGCAAGAAAACTTAATGGTGCGCGATGATTGATATTTTAATTCCATGAAAATTATAAAATGTTGTTAGGAAGATAAAGAGAGGGGATGTCAAGGTAGGGTTTGCCATCCTTGAACATTATTAATTTCCATTTTTTTTAATTTGAGAAGGCATGCCTTGTTGGCTTGAAAATCAACCTCCTTGTTTTGATTTTGGAGAACATGATAGAAGGATTTTTTAGAGAAGTACTCTAGGAGTCTTGAAATTCATTGGAGTAGTGTCTTTAGATGTTAATCCTTGGGAAAGGTTTTTTTTCAGAGGTATCGAATGATTAGAAGTGAATCCCCCCTGAATAGAAATGTTGAAAGTTTTCATACCCTTTTCTAGGAGTAGGCCTTGCAATAAGCCATGCATCTCAGCGTAATTATTGGTCATGCACCCCAATCCGAATGAGTACCTTATTTAAATTTTTCCATCAGGGTTATAAAGAACCCCCTCCACCCCCCTCCTGTTTCCACCCCTAGATTCTTCTTTGAGGCCCCATCAAATTAAAGGATACAAAATTTCTAATCTTTCCTCCACTCCACTAGATCGTGGTCTAATAGCTACAGAAGCTAACTACGATCAACATGTCAAGTTTTTTTGACAATTGTTGTGTATTTTTTATGGGTTCACCAACATCTCCAGCTAGCATTGTTTGAAGGAATCTAAATAAGGATCATAGTTTCCAAGCAATAAGTTCTGATACTTAGCACACATTGTGATTACTTTCATGGCGATGAATATGGGAGGGAGAATAATCTTCTTGAAAATGGAATTATTTTGAGACAACCAAATGTGATAGCAAAGGATTTTTGAAAAAGAATTCCACAACCACATAAATTGGGGCTTCAATAAAAGAGTTCACTTGTAGATTTTATGATAGGAGGTGAAGAATGCTTTAGGGTCATTAGGCCAACAAGTTTGGGAAAACAATAGGCCAAGGGAATCTTCCCAAACACGCTTAGAGTATGGTTAGATCAAGAGTAGGTGGGATATTGATTCTTCATTCAATTTACATAAAGCACATATAGAGCGGCTCTGGATGCCCCTTTTTTTGAAATTTTAGATGTCATATTTTTTTTGAGATAATAGCCCAGATAAGATATTTACCTTTGGGTTGGCATTGTTTTTCCAAGTATTTTTTCTAGGGGATGGATTTTGGGGGCACTGGGAAGAGAACAACAATTCTTCATAACCTTCTTTGACAAAATATATTGAACATTTCCAGCCCAGCTGATTATTTTCTTGTTGATTCAAAGGAGCAAAACTAACTAGGTTCTCTTTAAGAAACTCAACTAGAGGAAGGAGGTCATTGGGAATTTCTCCAAAATACCAGCCATTCCAATTTCCTTTGATGTCCCATAGGGAGAGGTCTTCCAGTGAAAATTTCCCATGTGTCACCAAAGAGTTCTTAAGGGGGTTTAGTTAGGGCCGATCTTTTAGGGGAGGATGACCCATAACTAGATTTTTCCATATTTTTATTTATTTCCTGGTATCCATAAGAGATTTCTATAAATGATAGGTGTTGCTGCATATATGGGCTTCCATAGTATCAATCGATGGCCAACAAGTTGGATGTGGGTGATGCTCCTACTGAAGGTATTAAGCTTGGGGAATCGGGTTGTGCCGTGAAGCACCAGGTTAACTTAGTCCCAATGACTTGATTCATTAAAATAGGGTCATAGATTCCAAGTCGTCCATGGAGTTTAAAAGCCTCAACAATTATCCATTTAAGGAGGTGGAACTTTTTTGTGCTCACTTTACCTCCTTTATAGTGATAATTTAAAACAAAATTATAATTTAGTTAATTTTTATGGTTTTTATTTTTTTATTTTTAGCAAGGTGAGATGTATCATGAAGTAAGTGTTTTGATGTTTATTATGAATTAATGTCTATTAACATTTCCCAATGATTTAATTTATAGGGTTGAGCTAGGTAGTAAAAATAAATAAAATGCATTCTATTACTCATTTACTTACTATATTTAAATAAAAATATACAAAATAAATATAGATGCATTTTTAGTTTGAATCTATTACAAGATATGAATTCAAGACAACTAGGAAGCAATATTTTTAATTTTTTAAATGACATACTAGGATGTAAAAAGATGGAGGTTTTCACTTCTTAATGTGTATTAAATATTGCATATAAGTTCCTTAGTTGAGGTGATCGAGGTGGCAAAATGGGGGAGCGTTTTTACACCCCTGCTCTCTTGGAGAACATTTAAGTCTTACATGATATGTCGATGATTGCCACAATTTAGCACCCGACAGGCTTGCTCTGCATTGATTACTGCATCTGGTTATCTGTGTGAAAAAGCATTTTAGAAGATTTGTAGATGTTTTCCATGGATGAAAGTACAATTCTCATAATTTGTCCCGATCATTTCAATCTTGTCAATCATCCAACAACAAATGATTGGCCATCAATGGCTATCTCGTTAGGACTCTACACATCATATAGGGGTTTTCATTACAGGGATGGGTATGAAGTACATTATCAACAAGTCACCTTAACAATTCAAATTCTAACTTCTTCAATCATGCCTCCCCTCTCGCTTGACTGGTTGTAAGTCATTGTAGGTGCCATAATCAGTGTTAGGTCTCATGGATTTTCCAGTAGCTTAATTTCGCTGCCAGGCCCACATCTAAGAGGGAAAGGTTGGCCCAAGCATGTTGTTTCCTCTTCCTAGACCAATGATGGCGCTCATTTGCATGGCACTCAGATTTTCTAGGAATTTATACCTTTTCTCAGACATGTAGAGCATCACTCCTATTAAGTCTGAGATGAGAAGATATTGTAGCCATCTAGGCGAGCACACCCCTCCCAAACCCCCACACCCAACCTTCCTCGAAGCTTAACACTCCATTTAGGCCTAGGTATGTTTGGATTTTTTGGGTTAGTAGTTTTAATACTTATTCGTAGCTTGATTATAGTTATTCTTCCATAGATGGTTCCAACAATGCATTTGTGACATCCACTAGGAATCTTGGTCAAGGAAAAGGGACTTTATCATGAACGAGATATTGGTTTAAGTGTGCCCATCTCCAACCTCTCGTCCCTTCTACTGAGTACCATGCCTAGACAATGAGCCATAGTTCAAAGAAGAGTAGCCTACTATTAGGAGCGAGGCAGCTCTAGAGCTCAAAGTCAGGTTGAGAGCTAGGACAACTCACGACAGAGAGCTAACCCCTCAGCGAATTCAAGAAGAAATCACTCAGGCGGAATGAGAGATATCCAACAAATGGCACAATCTGATAGACAATGAGGTGTTGACTAAGGTTGCAGATTGGGTTCCTGATGTTGGCCATACAAGTAGTAGACACAATCAATATATGTAGATAATGGATATCTACTAGCACCTTAAGTTCCTCATTTGTAGTGTGTTTATAGATTCCAATGAGCTCAAGGATGACATCATCTTATCTTTGAATCAATTGCAACAACTTTGATGGCAATGGACTGTAGGCTTGCAAGAAATAAATGGAAAATGAGAGCATCTCTTGATCCTAATTTCTTTCTGCGCATCAAAAAGGAGCCCATCCATGTCTAAGCTATGGATTTTGAAAAATAAGCATGCATACATATATGCCGCTATTTTTTCTTTTCTTTAATGTTCTCTTGTTTTAGTGTTGTGCAGAAGAAGGGTAGTTAATAGATTATCCCTTTTTTTTAGTGAAAAACTCCTTTTTTTCCTTTCGATATTTTGGAAAAATTGAAGTTTTGTTTTTGGTATGATTTCCCTAGTGGCAAGCCATCACACGATTTCTATTCTTAGAATGTAAATATCATATCTGAGACAATACAAATCTTTACCTCATAAAAAAAAATTAATATAAGTTTAAAGATAGAAAGAATAGTTGACAATTGGACAAGGCTTGTGCCAGGGGTTGATTTCGATGCGATGCCTACCACTATAACCTTTGGACCAGGCCTGTGTTCATTTTGATAGCTACCACTACTGTGTTCATTTTGATATCTACCACTACTATGTTCATTTTGATAGCTACCACTATAACCTCTAGGTAAACCGACATGACCAAGGGAGGGCACACAAAATAAATTACGGAATTTGAACCTAACACCTCAAATTTACACAACATTATATCACAACAAATTGTTGCCAATCAACTTACATCCTTCCAACAAGTTTAAAAATAGATATATACTATTTTTTTAATAACAATAATAATAAATTATAGAGTGAGTATCCTGATTGGTTTGACTTACCTTCTTTATATTATTTAAAAATAGAATCTTATATATTTTGGAATAGCTTATTCTAATAAAAAACAATTACAATAAGTTAATAAAAGTTATACCCATATTATTATTTTAGTTACTAAAACAGACTTACATTTAAAAGAAAAATTATACCACTAATGTCAAAAAAATTTCACGAACACAATTCTCAAAGCGAACACATCTCAAAAAAATGATAGGCATTCTATGTTAAGAAACATCTCTCAAACATTGGGAACATGGCCTACACGAGATTTGTCAGTCAGTCACTGAGTGTCACAAAAGTTCTAACACTTCGAAAATATAACCCAAATACATTCCAGCCATCCGTTTGAAATCAAATGAAAGTAAATTATATCCAACAAAGAGGATCTTAATTGAAAGGAAGTTGATCTGAGAGAAAGTTGCAGAAAAAGTTTTTGAATTCATGGCTTCCAAAATGGACTTTTCAGGTTATATAATGGGGATTTTAATTTCCATTCAGAGGTTTGGTGTTCCTTGTAGTCTCGCCACCATTTCATGAAGCTGCTTCCTTCCAGGAAAACATCTGAAGAAATCTTGCAATCTTTGATCATCTCTGTCACATAGTTTTCAAAATTTTCAAGACTTTCTTTCTTTTGGTCCGCGCCTTCTTTAAGATCTTTCAAAGCCTCTTCTACACGCGCCCAAAAGCATGAGTCCCGAATGAGGAACGGTAGCTTTGTACGAGATCTCTGATCTCTTGAACTGCGATTAGTTTTTCTGTGTTCCAGCCATTTCTCAAGGACTTTATAACGAGCGGGTGTTTTGTCTAGATAGTTACCGCTGTCCTTCGAAGTGCTATAATACTGTGCAATATCCAGAGGCTCCACAAGTTTTCTATAGGCAGTGCCAACATTTTTCCACTTATTTCGGGATTGGAAATCACTCGGCAACAAGGGACTGTTACAGATTCCAATAATCCCATCCCAGAATTCATTGAGCGTTACCCTCAGCAAATTATTCTTACTGTAACCATAGTCCTTTTCATACCGGTTCTTGAAAGAGTCATAATATGCGTCACCCTTCTCATGGCAAATCATTTTATACCACTCGAGCTCGAACATACGACCTTGTTGTGGGATCAGTTCACTTTCTTTTGAACTTAGTTGGGCCAAATCACTCTGTACAAAATTGACAATATCACCATTTCAAGCACACATTTCAAACATCGCTTAGCTTGCCTAAATGAAAGAAAATAAAATACAGAAGTGCAGACAAAGATGCTCAGATGGAGTTTAATATCAAATCATCCACGATAAGCAAATAGCATGCACAGACAGTATATATGAACCTGTAGACTCAATGACAAATAATAAGATCTTACATTCTAATATACTCTGTTCATTGCAGGCTTGAAACAGACAACATTGACTGTAAAAGACTGACATTTTATTAAATTGCAACCCTGTCGCGCAAGGAGAGAAGCGAGATACTTTACCTCCTTGTTGGAAGGAATACTGTCATTTACCTCCTTGTTGGAAGGAATACTGTCCTTTCCCTCCTTGTTGGAAGGAATACTCTCCTTTACCTCCTTGTTGGAAGGAATACTGTCCTTTGCCTCCCCGGCGGAAGAAATATTCTCCTGCCGAACAGTTGAACTGCAACAACATATATGTAAGTCAGCACAATATGGGAACTGCGAAATGGACTCTCTTAATTTAAAGTCATGCTAAATATGTCAAATTTGCGAAATTTTGCCAGTCAGGAGATATGGATAGTAGAGAAGTGAGCTCGGAATATTCATCAATTCACATTTGTGTGCATTAAATATTTCAGTTTTGTAGATATGGAGGAGATGACCAGATTCGAAGAAACAAATTAACCCCGTGCTTAAAGCCAGAATTTCCCCAAAGGCACTTTTTAAAACCCACTACAACAATTGAATCTTCAGCATCTAAAACACTTTCTACTAAAGGCTAATGCTTGATGCTTTACCTGTCAATCCTTTCCATTATTTGGTATAAATGAGAGCTCCATTCAGGCGACTGAGCTTTATTATATTCTTTCCATTCTTCCCACCACCACATGAAGCTGCTTCCTCTAAAGAAAACATCTGAAGAAATGCTGAGAGCCTTTACTCTTCAAACTTTTCAAGATTTTGTAGCCTATGTTTCTCTCCTTGTTTCAGACTTTCCAGGTCTTTCAAAGCCTCTTCTACATGTGCCCAAAACCATGAGTCCTGAGTGAGGGATGCAGGTTTTGTGCGGCGTCCTTGAACTCTTGAACCGCCAGTTTTTTCTTTCGCTTCCATCCATTCCTGAAGAAGTTTATGGCGATTGGGTCTTCCATCTGAAAGATAGTTACCGAAGCTATTAGTGCGATAATAATATGCAATATCCAGAGGCTCGACAAGTCTTCTATATGTAGTGCCAGCATTTATCCACGTATTTCGGGTATGGAAATCTCTTGGCAACTCATGACACTCCCACTTCTCAAGAACCTCATCCCAAAATTCGGCCAGTTTCATCCTGCGGAGATTAGCGTCTATACTGTTCCTAATATTCACGTCCTTGAAGGAATCATAATATGTGATACCATCATTCTTCTCACAACGCCCTTTATACCACTCAAGCTCTGCCATAAGAGCTTTTTTCTGACTTAGTTCAATAAGTAGGTAAGAATCGCTTATTTGGTGGTAAGCATTTCGAACCTCTTCTCTGTGTAAGGCTAACTGTCCAAGGTCATCCTGTGCAACATCACCAATTCAAGTAATAATTCAAATGTTTGGAAGAAGAAAATAAAATTAAAAATAATGGTTAAAGTTATTATAAATAAAACAATGTCACATTAAACTTATTATAAATTTGGAGTTATTATCTATTTTAATCGTCATATTAATATGTGATGCCATCTTCCTTTTATACCACTCAAGCTCTGCCAAAACAGTTTTTTTAAAACTTAGTTCAATGGGTAAGTGAGAAACGTTTATATGGTAGTCACAGTTTCGAATCTCTCTTGCTTTTAAGGCATAATGTTCAGATTCTTCCTACGCAATATCACCAATTTAAGTAATAATTCAAATGTTTGGAAGAAGAAAATAAAATTATAATTATAATTAAA
>APFE031698776.1:166325-182857 GCA_000404065.3 Pinus taeda | reverse complement strand
CCTCTGTTACACACAATACAGCTCAGATCTAATCTCCAAATCTCTTCCACTGCTTGCCTACCTCTACTGCACAATCCTGCAAGAGAATACTGATGAATGAATGATCCAAATTCGTATTTCCCTTGGATATACCATGCAATCCTCATTGGAAATACTCAATCCATTTATTGTGCAAGATCTGGTGCACAACTATAGTCACAACTGATAGCAATCTGATTCTCTACCACCTGTCCCTGTTGAACTGAACATGCACTGACATGCAACTGAGTTAACTGATGTATTCATTAGTTGTATTATGAGTTAATAACTTGTGAATTAATTAATAACTAATTCACCCAACTCATCTCTAGTCTATTTGCCAGTTAGACTAAATACAACCAGTTTAACAAAGCTAAACTGAACACAACTCCATCAACTGCACCTCCAGTCCACTAAACTCAACTCACTTGAGTTCTAACTGAAGTCCTGCATGCAAATATTAGTCATCCCATAGGTAACCACGTATTTCCTTCTGGGATCTACATGTACCACATCCGTAGCTCATCCTGAAGTGCTCAAAGAGAATAAGACAAAGTTTATAGTCTAAATATTATTATGAGCTAATAATATTTGACTGTTCTATATTTAGACTGAGCAGTCACTCCGCTGTGATCTAAAAATAGAAGTCCATCTATTTTTCCCAATTTGACCAATCATCCATAAAAAACAACCTGCAATCCATAGACATGATCCATATGTCTAAAAATAGACATAGTCTAAAAATAGACTTGCACCAAAAATAGCTTGCGAGCCCACTTAGTGAAGGCGACTCCTTTCCACTTCCATCATCTTGTTGCATTCTCAACAAGCATTTCTTGTTGCACACTTTTCAACAATTTCAACATTTTTAAAACTATATACCAAATGATAACAATAAATAATATCATGGAAATATCACTAGATAATTTAAAAAGTCAACATTAATTTCTAATATTTCTTTACTTTTAATCAAAAAATTAACTTTGGTGGATTGAATATAACATAAATTATTTTTGTAATTCATTATTGCATTCACGATGGATTCACTTAGTGAACCTCTGACATATCACGTGAGATCGTGGCATATTAAGAAATACCCTCGGATTTGACTACATATTGGAAAATCCCTCTAAAAATCACATTATTTAATCCCATACCAATATGAACCCAATACAACTTCCCATTAAAAAAACACTACTTTCAATAGATATTGTAGATATCGATTTTTTCATTAACATTTTTATACCCCTCTATATTTTTTCATTAAATTTAAGCTCCATTTTTTATATTTTCCAATATAAAAACCATTTACCCCATATATATCCCCCAATATATTATGTCATTTTTTCCTCAATATATATTCCCTAATATGAACCCATGTGGTATGATATTTCTCCCCTAGTGAAGCCCTTGTGATTGCATTGTGGATATTCTAAAGAGATGAATTCTTGATAATTAAAAAATATAATCCAACAAACATAGAAATGACTCACAACTTCATGTAAGATCATATGTAAGTCAAAATATTAATTTCAAGTTATCATGCAAACATCATTTACATAAAATGTCTTAGACATTTATTCAAAATCACTCATAGGTTCTGGCACACCATCAGAATCTACATCTTTAGATGAATGACTGGATGTAGATGAAGATGACCCATATTCTTGTCTCTCATCAAATAGAGCCCCATCTGAGTCAACATGCATTCCCACCATTTTAGGTTTCAAAAGTATTCTAGATCTACTATTACACAATATTTTTTCATAACTCCTGCTCACTTCCTGTTCCATATCCAAAAGTGTCAAAACATTTATTGTTGTGCAACATATCCATCATGATATACAAACCAAAACCTCCCTGAAGAATCAAAGGAAAATTGTCCTAAATCCATTTTGAAGAAGGTTTCCAAGAAACCCAATTTTTAGCATCGGTATGTTTTGCTCCAATGCTTGCCCATGCTAATGGCAGGTTGCACAATTATACACTAGCGTTTCCAGCACGGGTTTCATAGGAAAACCTGCACTAAACATCTTCTGGCAGGTTTTCCCAAACTAGAGGAGAAGCTTCGTACACTAGAGCCTTCAGCAATAGCGAGTAGGATATTGGTTGTTGTTGATATGGTCGAGCTCTCCCATTTGGACCTCTTGATCTTATCATTATGGGATTTTCCCTTGATATGTGGACCTTCCTCCCTCTTTTTTGGATCCTAACTCCCTCTCCTTTCCTATAAATTCACTCCCTTCCATCCCCAAATAGTTGGTCATTGATTTCATACATTCCTATACAGGTATTATGCCAAAATGTTGCCCATTTTAACTTGGAGAAGGAGTGCTTGAAGAGTCTTATGTTGGAGTTGGACATCCACCAAAAGGAGGTCTCCAACGTCAAGGCATAAGTTATATGCTTCCCTTTTTAGGTTATTAATATTTACATCTGATGCTCACTTTCCATAATAGTGTAAATGTTTATGCTTTTAGCTTAATACTCATTGATTTATTAAGTATTTTTGTTTGATGTATGACATATATGCTCTTGTATTTTTCATAGATCTTTGATCTTCCTTGTAGGTACTCGGACATGAAGAACAAGTAAAGAGTGAGGCCTAGAGCGAAAGAATCAAAGCCATCTCCAAAGGATTGAGCGATTATCATAAGAGCGAGGTAGGTTTCTCCTTCTCTTTGCATTTTTTAAACATAAACTAGAAAAGTGTATGTTAGTTTGTTTAGTTTGTTGCTAGACCCCCTCATTGGTCTAGAGGGATGCCCTTTGTCTACAGAGGGGATTTACCTTCACAATGAAATGGTGACTCCACTAGGGAAGCTATAGTGTTTTCATCCTCATTTCTCAACTGATCTCTCAATCAGTTTGACCAACCATCATGTTCTCAGTTAGTTTGGGTTTGTATAGGTCTACACAATCATTGGTTTCTATCTTAGAGTGCTCAGTCTAGACGTGTTTGTGAAATTATTTTTATTTTTTACCTTATTCCATGCCCAACGCACTTTTTTTCTCTAACATTCATGATGATAGCGCGCTTTTTATTAAAATAGTCGCACTGATCCCCTGTTCAGCGCTAGTTTGGCCATAACAGCCGCGGTGATCCCTAAGTTTGGAAAAAAGCCTAGGGTTTCTCTGTCAACTCCAGTGTGTCTGAGCCCCTGAGGTCTTGTTTCATCCTGCATGACTAGATTTGTTGATGTTTTGATTGATTACCTCATTTTATTAGTAAATTCATCCTCTTTGAACTTTCAAGTGTTTGAGTGTAATTGGATTGATTTTAGGGTTTATAGGTTGTTTTGATTGTCACTTGCAACTTGTGAGTGTCATGGAGTCTGTGGTTTGTTGATTGTTTAGGTCTATTCATCCGGTAAAATCATTTCAAACATTGATTACATTGGTTTCAGTTTGTTTTGTGCAAAGTTTCTTTCATTTGTACTAGGTTATCTTGCATTTTATATCCATATTTGACATTCATTGAGTTCTTTTGAATTTGGTGCTACTTTGATTGATGCATTGTTTGCATTAGGAGCATTTTGAATCAAAATATTCATTTTTTGCTTTAGTTGAAGCTTAATTTCATATGGGCATCTGAAATCAAAGAGAACATCATATAAATAAAGTACATCTTAGTAAATTAAAAGTCATTTTTGCTTTCAATAGATTTCATGTGCATTAGTGATAGTGAGGTTGAGTTTTTTTCTTGCACTTTATGTTTGGAAAATGTTAGTGGAGGCATATTGTTTGATGCACTAATTGATTGAACTTTCTTCCCTCGCTAGTATAGAATTCATTGAAATGAAAGGTCTCCTTTTTCTCAAACAGTTGCATTCTAGGACTCAGGTGACATCGTTTGAGCCCAAAATTGAAACATAATTCAAGAAAAACATTAAAATTTACTGAATTAACCTAAGGAGAATTTGGAACTTAATGAAAACATTTAGATGTCTATGGTAGAGATGTGTTCTGACATCTATAAACATAGCAGTTGTCATTTTCTCCCAGCATTGTATCACGAGGGTGAAATATCATTCCACGTACAAAAGTATATAGGAGGTTCTCCAATACTCTCAACTATATCGGAGGAACTCCAGTATGGCAAGCATATGGGAACGCTCTCACTGAATGGTCATGCATTAGACAACGCTAACACAGACTTTTTCTCCCTATATTATCGTGTATATATTGGAATACCCCACTAAGTTGCAATTCTTTAGCCATAGGTAATCGAGTCAACCACCTTGTAGACATGAGACACCAAACACAACATTCAGGGAGATAAAATGACGTACGTTAAGTCCTTGGTTTCATCTAAGGTGTATATTGTGGTTCACAGATACTTGGTAAACCCTCTTGCCTAGCTTACCCCTTTTTTTATTTTGTTTTGTTAATTTCTAAAATCAATTAATTGACCACAGAAAAACAATCCTTCCTGTGGAAATTCTCCTTAGTAGATATTAGGTTGATACCAATGGAAACATTTCCTGAGTCTACCAACAAAGGAAACCCCTTGATAGGAATCCTAGTCCTTTTTCTTCTTTTGCAAATTTTGATGCTCCCTATATGGCAAAGTTTTCCCTTCCTGGTTTTACCATTGGTTTTCCAGTTGTGTTATTTCGGTCTAGGTGATTTCGAGTGTCCAAATTGATTTTCAACTTAGTTCTCCTCCACCAGAACAACATCAACATCATGTTGATCCTAAAGTTGACCCCTCGCCTTCTTCGCCTATTTCTTCATCCCTCTCTTCCTCTTCACCTGGTGAAAGTCTAGATTCTAGTAACCAAGAAGCTAAGAAAAAGAAGAAGAAGAGGACAAAGAAGAAGAAGCAAAATAAGCAAGGGGGCAACCAAACAATTATTATTACTGATGAAACTGATGTAGAAAAATATTCCAATCAGCCCCAGAAAGTGAATTTCCCTTGCATGCTATGCAAGGGTGACCACCTTCTTAGGAGTTGTCCTGGTATTCCCAAGGTCTTAGAAGTGTGGTCCACATATTCACATCGACCTTTGTCATCGGCCTTTCGAGGTTACATTGGTGATAGACCTTCAACTAGTGATAGTAAAGCCCATGGGAAAAAGGGAAAAGTCAAATTTTGCCTGTAAGTTGTGTGAAGGTAATCATCCCATTCACCTTTGTCCTCTTATGGATGAATCTTCCGAAGAGTTGGAAAACCTTACTGCTTCCCAACCTCGTCTTCTGGTTGGTTATCGAAAGTTTTGCCCTGATCCTCCACTAGCTGATCTAGTGATTGATCAAAAACCATCTTTAGTAAACCCCTTTCTCTCTAAAAGTGAGTCTCATGAGTCCATTATCGACCAACCATTGATTGAAAAAATGGTAAAATTGGCTCCACTTTTAGTTAACCATACCTTTCTGGTAGAGAGTGAACCTCGTACTACTCAGGTTCTTTTGGTTTCTTCAATTTTGAATGAACTGGAGGGAAATCCCCCCGTTCCCGAGGTGCATGAGAGAAATTCTCATGTTCCCATAGAGCATGATTTTAGCTTTCATGTTCCTATGACACCCCCTCTGAGTAGTTTAGTCACTTATTTTTATTGGATTCGACTAGAAGGATATCATCTTCCATATTATGTGCCTTTCCAGATTACAGTACAGGCTTATAGTATGGTGGTACCTAGCACAATCATAGATGAGGGTGCACCTGTTAATATTTTGTCCTCAACTGCTTGGCAAGCTTTAGGCTCTCTGCAGCTTGTCCCCGTCACCTAGAATCTATTATATTTTAACAAAGGAAGCAATCAACTGTTAGGGATCCTTCTTGAGTTGCCTATTTCTTTGGGAGGAAAGACTATCTATATAGATGTGATGGTCTTCCAAGGGCCATTGGATTTTAATCTATTCCTTGGTCATGACTATTTTTATGTCATGAGAGCTCTTGTCTCCTCCCTATTTAGATTCATGTGTTTCCCACATGAAGGAGGCATTATGATCATTGATCATCTTACATTCATTGGTACTGAATCAACTCCCAATCAACCATCATCCCTAAATGGTTCTTATGTGCAAGAGGTATTACCCCCGCCACAGGTTAATTACGTGGCCACATGTTCCATGCCCACATATACTAATGATATAGTAGGTGATGTAGTACACCATGTACTAGGGGAATTGGAACCCAATTTTTCCTTTGGATCCATGGACACGTATCCCTTCCAGAGTGTTGTTCTATCATCTGATGAGAACCTCTTGGAAGCCATGGCCTCTTTTGATCTTTGATCAAGGGCTTGGAGCAGAGTTCCTTGTCTTGTGTCAAGCTCATTAAAAAATGAAACAAGGGCCATGAGGATAGTTCTTTTACTATGTCAACCTCATTAAAAATTGAAATAGGTCCCATGAGGATAGTTCTTTTACTATGTCGGCCTTGTTAAAAAATGAAATAGGTCTCCATAAGCATAATTATTTTACTTGTATCAAGCTCATTAATAAATGAAACAAGGTGTCATGAGCATGGTTATTTTCCTATGTAAAGCTTGTTAAAGAAAGAAACAAATCCCCTTCCAATTCAAGTCTTTGATTAGATGTCGTAAAATCCCAGTGGAGTCTTTCGCTTGATCTCATAAGTGAACCTTCATTCCATCCACCTGTTAGTAACTCGTAGTCTTCTTAGGTGAAGGAAATGAAGCTTGGGGGGCATGTACCTCGAATTGATTCATTATGCTGGGGGCATGCAAACTTATCTCAAGCATAGTTTATCTTCGTTTCAATCTTGTGTAAAAATGAAACCAGATCCAAGCATAGTTTGTTTCCATTCCAAGCTTGTGTAAAAATGAAACTAGATCTAAGCATAGTTTGTTTTCGTTTTAAGCTTATGTAAAAATGAAACCAAATTCAAGCATAGTTTCCCATGTTTCAAGCTTGTGTAAAAATGAAACCATTCCCACTTTACCTCTTGCGATTGGCATCTTTATCAGCCTGTTTTGTTGGATGAGCCTTGGTTTTTTCACTCCATCGTCACCATCTCTTTGGTCGATCATACGCTTTCACTTGGTCTTTTTACCCTTTCCTAGGGAACCTCTGCAATGAGTGGTCTTATTAGCCATCCTCTTTATCCTTTCATGTTTTGAGCAGTTCCATCATCACCGGAACGAGTTGTTATCCTTTTATACCACTCATTCCTCCAAGAGGAGTCATCTTTCAGCTCTTTTCTGTCTCTTGAAATATGAAAATATTTCTGAGTTCTTGTCATTTCAAACTCATTAAAGTAAATGAAATGACATCTACTCGGTATAAGTTTAACTCTGTTCTAGACTTAGATAGACTATTATATGAAAAAGAAATATGTTAGTCAAACATGGCTAAGAGGTTCTCTTGGATATTGTTTTCTACCTTTTTGGGTTCAAGAGACGATTTATGAAAAGGGACCTTTGGATTTTCCTTTTCTGCTTCTTTTTAAATCTCTCTAAACATGAAAAAGATGTCGAGTTTCACCTTCTTTGGACTCGTAAAACATAAATGACGCAGGACTTGTCACCATGACAAGACCGAGTTTCTCCTTCCTAGGGCTCATAAAACTTACTAGGATGGATTCATTCGAAGGATGAACTTATCTGGAAAGCATACTATCCCCTTCAAGCCTACGATAAAAAATATATGGGGTACTTGCCAGAAATGGTGGGGAAAACGTACATCCTCACTTAGTCACTTGCCTTCCTGGTTTTGGAAAATCCATTTTGCCTCTCATCTGATTATATCATTTCTTCATCATGACCTCTCATCCTATGTTGAGTCAAATGCTGCCAAACTCTAGAGTCATGTTGCTGATATGTTCAAGAGAAGTCATATCTGTAGTTATTTACCGCTTATACATTGTCTGACTTTCTTCCATAATCTTTGACCACACTTATCTATTCTTCTACATCTTATTGTTTCGTGTCGATGATGTGGGATTCGTTATGGCCCTCCTTTGATGGATAGCTTCCTATTGACTTCAGCTCATTATTCGGGAAGATGATCTAGAAACTCCCTTCCCATACCTTAGAGCTTACATGCCTCAAAATTCGACGACAGGTTTACATCATTGACCTTCGATAAGGTGATTCCACGGGTTTTTGACTTCATGTTCAATATTCACAATCGTGGATTGTGTTGATTCTACCTTGAGAGCCATTGTCATTATTGGTGGTTTCTCCCATACCTTTTAATGGTTTACATCATTGACCTTCAATAAGGTGATTCCAAAGGTTTTCAACTTCAACTTCACTATTCACAGTCGTGGATTGTGTTGATTTTACCTTGAGAGCCATTGTATTATTGGTGGTTTCTCTCATACCTATTAATAGTTTACATCATTGACCAGTAATCGAGTGGCTTTCTATCATGTTCGATTTTGACACATATATTCACATGTTAGAATTCATACATTCATCGAGTCAAGACAGAGCGCAAGACTCTAGATTTTGTCTAATAAAGTCCAAGTTGCATGGAGTTATGAGTTATTCATAATTGTACACATGTTTCCTCTAGACAAATGGTTGCGACCATACTGGGGATCTTTGTACATGATCCCTTCTATTCAGATGGCTACGTCCATATGCAGATTCATGTATTATTAGATGCCTATTCATGTATCATTAGGAATGATCATCAGAGATGTCAGATATGTATATTTATATGTATATTCTTGATTTGCACGTCTCCTGATGGTGTTGTTCTCATCCTTGCACTCAATTGTAAAGCATCTCAACAATCACTCTGTGTTCTTCCTTCATGCTTTAGGGGGCATCTGTTACATAGTATTTTATCATACCTCCTGTTCACTTCCTATTCCATATCCCAAAGTGCCAAAACATTGACTACTATGTAGCATATCCATCATGATATACAAACCAAAACCTCCTTGAAGAATCAAAAGAAAAATACCCTCAATCCATTCTGAAGAAGGTTGCATAAAAACCCAATTTTTAGCATCATCATGTTTTTCTCTACTACATGCCTGTGTTGGTAGCAAGTTGCGCAGTTATACACTAGCGCTGCCAACATAGGTTTTCATAGGAAAACCCGCGTTGAACATCTTCTGGCAGGTTTTCCCAAACTAGAGGAGAAACTTTGTACATTAGAACCTTTAGGAACAACAAGCTGGATATTGATTGTTGTTGATATGGTCGATCTGTCCCATTTGGACCTCTTGATTTTATCAACATGGGATTTCCCCTTGAGATGTGGACCTTCCTCCCTCTTTTGTGGATCCCTAATTCTCTCTCCCTTCCTATAAATTCACTCCCATCCCCGAATGGTTGGTTTGATTGCCTGCATTCCTATACTGAAATTATTCCCAAATTTTTCCCATTCTAACTTGGATAAGGAGTGCTTGAAGATTCTTTTTTTGGAATTTGGAATCCACCAAAAGGAGGTCTCCAACATCAAGGCATAGGTTGTATGCTTCCCTTTTTAGCTTATTAATATATACATCCGATGTTCACTTTCCATTATTATGTAAATGTTTATGCTTTTAACTTAATACTCCTTGATCTATTAAGTAGTTTATGTTTGATGTATGCCATATATGCTCTTGTATTTTGGATAGCTCTTTGATCTTCCTTTCAAGTACTCCGACATAAAGAACAAGTAAGGAGCGAGGCTTGGAGTGAAAGAATCAAATCCATATTCAAAAGATTGAGTGAATAACATCAGAGTGAGGTAGGTTTCTCCTTCTCTCTGCATTTGTTAAACATAAAATAGGAAAATGTATGTTAGTTTGTTTAGTTTGTTGCTAGACCCACTCATTGGGCTAGAGGGATCCCCTCTGTCCACAGAGGGGATTTGCCTTCACAACATCTACAACTAGGTTCAGCAAAATCCCATCTTAACATTGTTTCTTCTGGTAGAAACTTCTTCAAAATCTCTATGGTCCTGAAGCAAAGAGTTCCTCTCTTTGTTAAATTGAAGCCATAAACAAGTATGTCAACATCCTCCAATTTTAAGAGGTCTGTGCAGCGACGATTTATATTTTTACTATTTCTTTTTCTCTTTCTACCAATTTTTTAACAAATACAATCTCTCGCTTGTACACACCATTGAATGGGTGAGTATTTGTGCCATAATAATGTACTTCAACAACTGTAATATCTTCATTTTCTTTAATGACCTTTATAACCTTGGCAACCCAGAATGGATAGCCAAGTGGATCTCCATCAGCTAATATTGCTATCATGTAACCCTCCTTAACATCCTGCATAGAACCGCTATAAAGGTCTTCCTTGGCTTCAGGTTGTGCATGTGATCTTCTAGAACTAATATAGATTTCTCTTTCCTCTACCCATGGAGAATTAATAATACCTTGAGATTGTTGTTGTTCAACAATCTTTCCTCCTGTTCATTTGGCATATTTTATGGCCAAATAAATGGAGTCTTCAAAAGTGTGTCTTCATTTCTTGATCTTGAAATGATAACACTTTGATTATTGAAAAAATACTCCCACCAAACTGAATCAAAGTACTGATATGTATCTGTAATACATCTTTTAATTTCTTCTAGGCATCCAAAATCATTTATATCTCTCTTATGCCTTCATGCATTACGGAGTTCAACAACTAATTGTAATAATAATATCTTTGATGCAAATATTGGATGTTTTGGAACAAACGTCAAAAATGATAAACCTGATGACGACCCCCACTTTGCAATAGTTGAATACTTCTTGCCCCATATAAGTGTTTTTCCATCAATTATTTTGATACAAAATTGATGCTAGAAGATAATGTCATTAAATTGTTCAATGTATTTTCCCTCATTATGTGCCCCCGAATAAACCTTCGCATGTCAATAGTTTCTTCCAACACATGAAAAACAGGCTCTGGAATGTATGATTTCTTAATACATTCAATTAATGGTGATAGGCTCCCAACATCCTTCCTCCTCAATGTTACTGAAATAAAAAATAAAAATAAAAAAACCATACATGATAAATATGGTCATGAGTATTCCCAACAAGAAGGAAACCAACCTTCGCCTTTTTAAAAATTCCTAATTCAACAAGCATGTTTAGATATCCAAAAACAACTTGATTTTTGTTTTCGCAACTTGTGTTGTCTAATTGCACATACAAAACATTAGGAAGAATACCAAACCAATGAGAAATCACATCATGGATTATATTTATGGTCAGATTTGCATTATTATGAATATTTATAGTTGTGAAGTAAACCCTTGTCAACATCTACCCATTAAAGACCATACAACCAACCAAGTGAAACTGAATAAAATTCTCGTCCTGTAAATTTTTTGGTGTGCGGAAAAAATGTGGCAGAAGTGTTTTCTTTTGGTCCATGCTATCAATTATCAAACCCAACTATTTATTTGGATTATCATATCACTTCTTTCGATGCTTATACAATTTGTTTCCTTTCACTTGTTTGCTGATTGTGATGCTCTTGAAGTTCTTTGACAATGGGATCTGTACATAAAATAAAAGAAACCTATTAATAAATATATTTTCATATAGTGATAACTATCCAATTTTTAAAACTAATGTTATGAATGCATACCTCTTTTTGCCCCTTGAAATTTATCCTTTTCTTATTTAAGAAAAGAACATTTACTGCAAACCCCATCCTTGTCTTCTTAGGAATACGAACATTGTTGAATTCATTCTTACATGTCTATGTAAAATATGAATATGTAATAAAATTACCATCTCCTTCAGAACCTTCTGCATTTTCTCTGTATAAGCGGTAGATTTCTTATCTTGAGAAATTATCTAGAATATGTATTGCTTATTTATTTGGCATACACTCTCCATGATTTGAAAATAAGTCTTTCATCCATGACATTGCAGTGATTGTTGATGGCCCAACCTCTCGCCTATAACATACTTCTGAATAAAATGTAGGATATTTTTCTAGTCTTTCTTGGATTCTTGACAAACAAAAATTACTAATTGAATGCAACATTTTGAAAGACTTTCTAAAAGAAATACATTCCCAATATGATAATCATAACTTACTAGTGTAGATTGCATGCAACCCACTAAATATGAATTTTGCATGCTTTTATTCATTAACAAATATCTCTTCTTTTGCTCCAAAGAAAAATTGAAATCCATATGTTTCAAACATTCATTTCGACAACATTCACTTGAAATCAGATCACCAATAGAACTTCTACTTGTGAGATATTTTGTCCTAAGCCTTCTATAACTGTAATATTTTAGATTGATATGAAAAGGTCTACTCCTACTACTAGATACAATACTTGCTTGCAATGTCTCCATCATTTCATTATCCTCTGTAGAAGCATTTTCATCATCATTAGGAGGAATATTATCCTCACTCTTATCATTTGAGCATAGTTAGGAAATTCATCACCATCATTGCTTGGAAAATATTCATTACCATCCTCACTTGAAGGAAATTCTTCACTACCAACATCTATGCTTTTGAAATCCCGACTCAGGCGAAATTCTTCACCATCTTCATTCGTGCTTTTGAAATCCTCTCTTGGATGATTAAATTCGTTATCACCATTAGTGCCTTTGAAACACTCACTTGGAGAAAATACAATGTTCACGTATGTGCCTCTAAAATTATCATTTGCATGAAACTCTTCATCCTCCCCCTCATAACTGGTGCTCTCATAATCCCTAGGATTAGGACTAAGTGGAAAATATGACTCTCTATTACTAGTTAAATTATCATTTGTAGGAAATTCTTCATCCTCCCTTTCATGAGTGGTGGTCTCATAATCCTTAGGATTAGGGCTAAGTGGAAACTTTGAATTTCTATTTAATGTAAATTATTCATCCTCCCCTTAGTCAGTGGTGCTCTCATAATCCTCAGGATTAGGACTAAGTGGAAACTTTAAATCTCTATTTACTAGAAATTCTTCATCCTTCCCCTCCCCTTCATTAATGATGTTCTCATAATCCTTAGGATTAGGACTATGTGAAATTTGACTCTGGAAATTCTTCATCCCCCACTTCATCAGATGTGCTCTCATAATCCTTAAGATTAGAACTAAGTGGAAAATTCGGCTCTGGAAATTCTTCATCCCCCCCTTCATCAGTGGTGTTCTCATAATCCTTAGGATTATGACTAAGTGGAAAATTTAACTCTCTATTTACTATAAATTCTTCATCCTATCCTTTTTCAGTGGTGCCCTCATAATTCTTAGGAGGACTAAGTGGAAAAATTGACTCTCTATTCACAAGAAATTATTTTTGCTGCCCTTCATCAATGTTTCTCTCATCATCCTTAGGATTAAGACCAAGTGGAAAATTTGACTCTCTATTCATAGTGAAATAATTCATGTTATATTCATCAATATGAATAGAGTTGTTGCATGATGAAGATGTTGATGTTGGCAGAAAGAAAAACTTCACTATCAGAAGAATCCATGACTTTCAACCGGAAGATGTCAAATGATACAATTACACTCTCTCCCAATGACAATTTATAGATTAGAGATTGAAAATTTCCCTCTAAATTTCCTGCCAATTTTTTTTGCTGAAAATTTTCCCTCCAAAAATTTCGTTTGTAATATTTCCCTCCAAAATTTTAGTCTAAAAAATTTACTTGAAAACATATTACTAAACTTTTGGTCTTGAAAAATTTCACCCTACTTTCTATTCAAAATATCCACAAAAATTTTAGTTTAATGCAGTCATTCAAAATTAAAATAAAATTTGTATTTAAATTTTTTAACATTGACTACGTAACTAAATTAATTTTTATAATTAATGTTTCTTTTATTACACAATGAATACAAGTTAATCTAAACCTATAATATTAACTATATATTAATTTTTTTAACTTTAATTTTAATCCCACATTCGAGAAACGCTAAAGCAATCCCACAATCTTCTCCATATAATAACATTCATTGTTTCTATTCGTCACATCACATTAATTCTTTTGGGTTTTGTTAAAACATTTGGAGAAATTTTTTGGAGCTGCATTGTCATTGATAACACATTCAACGAGAGTTTTTCGCATTTGAAAGGTTACTTTTCCTTCTATTTTGACCATTTAAAGAGAAATTTGATAACACATTCAATGAGAGTTTTTCACATTTGAAAGGTTACTTTTCCTTCTATTTTGACCATTTAAAGAGAAATTTTGAGAAAATCTCTTGTTTTATGGTCTTTATGCTCCAAAATTATTATTTTTTTTACCCTCTTTTTTTTCATTTTTTTTCACTATCATATTTTATGAGAAAACCCATGTAAAAAAATCTATTTTTTTATATTTTTATAGCGAAGAAGATGAAAAAAACTCAATTTTAGGATTTTATGAGAAAAATTAAGAAGTATATATTTTTAGGCTTTGGTATGAAAAATTCGTTTTAATTTTTATTTATTTGGTTGGGAGCTTTCAATCCCCGTCAAAACAAACACTATTCAATTAAAAAATATATAGTATTTATGTTTCAGGAACGCAAAACAACAAAAAAAATTAATAATTTTTTTTTAAGCACATATATGGTTTTAAAAATAATTATTATTTTTTTTAATTTAATTTTTTTTTCACAAGTTGTTTTATTTTATTTTTTAAATTGGGGCCAAAGGCTAGCTCTAGGGCTTCCCTGCGGGCGAGCTAGTTGGGCCTGTGCAGGCCCACCCATGGACCTTCGACCCCTTTGCCCAACGGGTAGTCGAAGGCCCGCGAGCGGGTCTGTTGGGCTCGGTAGAGCCACCCACGGGCCTTCCATCCCCCGCTAGGCCAAGGGGTCGATTCCCAAAATCAACCCCTAAGCCCAATGGGGGACCACAGGCCCACAGGCCTGTGAAGCCCTCCCGCGGGCCTTCAACTAGTGTGGGGGAAAAAGCCCACGGGAAAACCTATCAAGTTCCCTCGCAGGCCTCCAGGCCCGAGCAAGTTCACCCCTGAGCATAACCCCCGGCCCGCCCTCCCCCCCCCGCCCCCCCCCCCCCCCCCCCCCCCCCCCCCCCCCCCCCCCCCCCCCCCCCCCCCCCCCCCCCCCCCCCCCCCCATTAAAAAAAAAGTAAAATAAATAAATATTTTTTTTTTAATTTATATTATTTTCAAAAAAAAAAAAACTATATTATATATTGTACATTTTATATGTTTGAATATTATTATAATATTATATATATAGATATTGTCAGATCAGGCAGTAACTCCATTGGGCAGTACACTGATTCATCTTATTCCATCAGGTATGTTATTGTTATATACAAAAGGGTGTGACTATTCACTTCATCTCTTGATGATTGTTCACATTCCTAATTTAATTATTTACATGAATTCACCTAATCGTGAGGATTAGATGTCAACATTCCCCCCTTAATCTGAAGGGATGTTGGTGAGTCCAAGCATCATTCTGAATCTTTCAAGCTTTTCTATTCCAAGCGCTTTGGTGAAGATGTCTGCAATTTCCTCATTTGTGGAACAATGACGAGAGATGGACTGTTTTGGCCTCAACATGATGTCAGATCAGATGATATTTAGTATTGATGTGCTTTGTTCGATCATGGAACTTTAGGTTTTTGGCCAACTTTATTGCAGAGGTGTTGTCAATCATGAGTGGAGTTGACTGTACTTGTTTTACCTGCAAATCTTCAAGAATTTTCCTGAGCCACACAATTTCTTTTGTTGCTTCAGCTGCTGCCACGTATTCTGCTTCTGTTGTGGAATCTGCTGGAATTGATTGTTTGCGTGATCTCCAAGAGACAGCTCCGGATCCAAGACTCATAGCATATCCTGAAGTAGATACTCCAGTTTCTTTGTCTCCATCGAAGTCTGAATCAGAGTATCCAATCAAGCTGAAGTCGTCTACCTGTGTATACTTGATTCCAAGGTCTTGAGTTCCCTTCAAGTACCTTAGAACCTTTTTGCAGCAGACCAATGTCCTCACAAGGCTTTTGCATAAACCTGGAGAGGATTCCAACAGCAAATGAAATGTCTGGTCTGGTAGTAGTTAGGTAGTTGAGACTTCCTATAAGCTGTTTGTACTTTGTTGCATCCTCAAATTCCTTTCCTTCAATAGATGTGAGCTTTAAGTTTTGTTCCATTGGAGTAGTAATAGGATTGCGCTCTGTCATGCCAAACCTGTTCAACAAATCTCCAATGTATTTCTTTTGAGAAGGAAATATGGACTTTGGATGTTGGGTTACTTCAATGCCAAGATAGTAATGAACATAGCCCAAATCAGTCATTTCAAAACTTTTTCCAAATTCCTTCTTTATGGATGCAATGTAGCTTTCATTGTTCCCTGTCATTAAAAGATCATCTACATATACCACAAGATATACAACTGTTTTGCCAACTTTCTTGACAAATAAAGTTGCATCATCAAGATCAAAATGATTGAAATTGAGTTTCAGAAGATGCTCAGTTAGTTTTTCATACCAGGCTCGCGGTGCTTGTTTGAGGCCATACAAGGACTTCACAAGTTTGCATACTTTATGTTCATGTCCTTTCACAGCAAATCCTTCAGGCTGGGACATAAAAACATCTTCTTTTAGATCTCCATTCAAGAAGGCAGTTTTTACATCCATTTGATGGACTTTCCAACCATTCTGAGTTGCTAGTGCA
>APFE031698776.1:25229-135771 GCA_000404065.3 Pinus taeda | reverse complement strand
CATCTCTAGCCTAGACCTCTAAATATAAGTCTTAAGTTTCAATGCTTCCTTAGGTTAATTCAATAGATTTTAATGGTTGATCTTGAATTAGGTTTCAATTACAAGGCCCTACCGCTATCAACTGAAAACACTCCTACATGCAGTTATATGAGAAAGGAAATGTTTGTCTCGATGAAAGTTCACTAATCGAGAGACAGAGAACACACAATCAATGCAACAATCAAAGAATAAAATATTTCACTAATAAATCTCCAAAATGCACTGAATCTTCCTATCAAATGCACTTCAACTAGTCCTTTTAACAGTAAAGAGAATTCATTTCTTTTCAGATACAAATGATGATGTGACTCTAGTATTCAATGATGCTAGCTAATGTAACATAGTGATTCAACAAACTATAATTATATATTTTTCAATGGAATGATAACATTAATCTTTCACAAACACTTCAATGAAAAAATTTCAAAACAATTAACATCAATCAAATGGAAGGCACGAAAAGAGAATTCCTTCCAAACCAATGATGCAACGATTCAATCAGGAACAAGATGAGCAATGTAATCTATGCCCAAAAAGAGATGCTTAATCAAGAGAAGAACAAATGAAACTTTTCAAACTTGTTTAATTGAAATCAAAGCGATAAAAGGACTAAAAAATGAAAATGCATGGAGTAGCTAACCAAAAACTTGACTTGCTGAGCATACAAACAACTGAATGGATGACAACCTAGATGCCCTAGGGCCACAAACCATCCAAAGACTCAAAAAATCAAGTAAAAGAAGGCAAAACAAACAAGCACACAAACCAAGCCAATGAAGCTTTCCAGTCGGGGAGAACATAGGCAAAACGAGCTAAGAGGCAGAAATTAAGATGGAAAGACACACTGGTTATGATCCAGGAGAAACCCTAATCTTCACCTACAGGAATCGGTGTGATTGCCTAACTGACAAAAAGTGTTAATCGTCACGACCGGAGTGACTGCCTAACTGACAACAAGTGCTAATCGGTACGACCGGAGTGACTATCTAACTGACAAAAAGCACTGATAGGCCTAATTAGTGCAACTATTTGGCAAAAAAGAGCACTAATTAAGGGATCCAAGAAAAAATAAAAAATTTCAAAGGCCAAAACCAGACCTGCCACTGTAAATTTCAGACTCAGAGCAGTAAACCGAGCAAAGAAGAGAAAACTAAAGGGAAATGGTGATACTAGAAAAGTTCACACAAAACCATAAAATGAAAATCAATCAAACAGAAGGATTGGCTCCCCAGCAGAGTCACCAATTTGTGGTGCAGGTAAATTCTTAGTGCGGAGACAAACAATTCCTCTAGCCCGAGAGAGCGGGTCTAACCACAAACAAACAATCTATTGAAAGCTTCCTTGAGCTAGAATTAAATAAGAGGGCCTACCTCTTAGAACTCTATTCCGCTTTATGATGATCTTGCTTCCTTACTCCAACTACTTTTTGTTTCCTTCCTTTGAATACCTGAAACAAGCAAATAAACAACAACAACAAATGTGATAGCATACAAATTGCATTCAGCTTACTTAACAGGTCAAGGAACATTAAGCCACCAAATGTAAGATAACATTTCAATGTAGGAAATCAATCAATAGTTGTATTCATATAAGTTTAGAAAGAGATTAAAACCAATGACTTGATGTTGCTGGTCTCCTCCGACGTATCTGGGTTCCCACACTTCCGCTAGCTTCTCATGGATAGCCCCAACAATGGAAGTTTTAGGGCCTCTTCCCTTTAGTCTCAAACCAAACCAAAACACACTATTCTCCCTCAAAAATACAATAGAAAGCTACAAGCTATAGATGTCTTGTTGATCATTCAAACTCACTCCAAAACTCAAAAAAACTAGTTTAGCTTAGGAAAAGAGAGGTGTATATAGCTTGGATGGATGGGAGATGGTAAGGCCTCTCATCATGGGAGAAGGTCTTATCTCTTGAGTTTGTTCCATCCTAATAGGGGAAAGGAGCCCAAATTGAGTTCCTTGGCTCCATCTAGCCCAACCATCTACTAGACTTCTATTATGAAGCTTCTAGAGTTGGAAGCTTCGACTCCATATTTAAGAAAAACTTGCCAAGAGAGGATCGGCGTGATTGAAAAAGGGCCGATTCGCTCCATACAATGCTAGGGCTAGTTTTAATCTCTGCAAATCGGTGCGAGGAAACTAGTCAGTAGTGTTGGTATTGTAAACTGGGAAAAAAGGAAGATTCTTGGGAAATGATGCAAAGGGGAATTATTTTGCTCATGAAGAGGGACATACTGGGAGTTTCTTCATGATGGGAAAGCATGTAGGGTTCACTGTAGAGGTCCTCCAGGATTGTGGACGGGGAGTATAGGGACAATGACAAAATGTTGTGTAATAGGCCCTTTTGATGGCCATTTGTTTTCCTTCTTTAATCTTGCTTTTATATTTTTGATTTTATAGGAATAGAAATGATTTTCATCCTATTATTGAAACCTTCTCTAGTACAATGGCCAGACCTATCTTTCCCCCTCCTATATTTTCTGAGGTTTTTCCTTTCTAGGTCTATGTTGATATTTGGGAACACTCATTTGAATCTATTTCTAGGGAAATGTCCTCATCTTCTCTATTCAAACTATTACTAAGGGTAGTTCTTCTATCCTTTGAAACCTTCTATCTATTTTAACATGGTCCTTAGAAGAGTTTCCTAAACTTTAAATTTGCTATAAGGTTCATCCCTTTGCTATGTTACCCCATGTCGCTAACCAAGATAAGGTTGGGTGTGGGACTTATTTTAAATGGCATTCCTTTGAAGAAACTATCTTTAGAAAGGATTGAAAACTTAAACTAGAAGAATTTGAATTCTTAACTTTTCTTGATGATTCAGTTGGTCTTCTAGTTGCTACTATTGTAGTTTCCTTCTAGTTTTATGTAATGTCTCTATGTGATTCCTCACAACCAGACTTCTCTAGTTCATTTTCTAGTCCCTCCCTCTTCCATTAGTTTTATATCCATAGCTTCAATATATTTTCCAACATTGGTCATAAATTTCCCTTTTCCTTTTCATGTTTAACAATATTCTCCTTAATATTTATAGGGTCCAATATGGAATTTATTTTTTCCTTCCATATTGAGTTCCTGTAGGTTTATGGCACTCTATCCAAACATGCCTCATCACATGGAAATTCAAACACTTGAATGGGATTTTCTAGTGATCATTTATTCAGGTAAATTTCCAATTCCCCTAAGTAATTTGTAACTCCTTAGACCCTCTCAACAAATAATTTATCACCCTTTTATCCACTTGTGAATAAAATTCTTCCTCTTGGTCAATGAACATACTAATTTTGTTTCTCAAAGCCTTCAAAACTTTTTCATTCCATAGCTTCATTGGTAAGCTAGGAAACTTCACCCAAATAGGTTGCACATACATTATTTTCCTTCTAGCATCAAGTTCGAGCCTCCACCATTGGAGTTCAAGAAATGAAGGACCCCAATACCACCTATAGGATAAGACCCTCTCCACATCTACTTTAGATTGAAACTCAAAAGAACCCAAATATACAATAAGAATGTGAAACCTTCGTAGCTATTGTAGTAACCCTAACCACGACTTCTCCAACTATCTCTTGGGGGATCCTTTTGACACTTTGTTTACCCATGAGATGCCTAATTAATTCCTTTTTATCACATATTTGTATGTCCTTCATGCATATATCCTTGATTAGAACTATATTAACCTTGTCTTTCTACATTCTCGTGAACTTCCTCCATTTTTTCTAGGCATTAGGGACCACCCGAGAAAAGAAATCAACCTCACTTTTAGCTTGAAGGAAAGATTGAGGTTATTGGTACCATGCTAGTGCTACATTATATTCTCAATTAAGAGCACCACATAGATTACTCTTTTCAAGACCTCAACATGTCATCTTATGGGATTTGAACTTAGGTGGGGAGGAACAAATTCCACTCAACCACCCAATTTAAACCCAATTGACAAACTTCCTCCTTTTTTTACTACATCAACTATTCAAATTTGTAAACGATTCCTTCTTCATGTTCTTTTGCATTACCTTAATTCATTAATTCCTCTATAGATAAGGAGCTAAACCTTTGACTTGAACTATTCCCTTGTCTGATTGTTAGATTCTTTCAATATCTTTAAAAACTCTTGGAACTTTGGAATGATTCTCCATCTAGCTATAGTAATGGAGCTTGTACCTTGATCCCATCAACAATAACCACCTTCTTGAATGTCCATCATAAAACCTTGGATGATATTTGCAATGTACCTTCATTACATCATCTAATGTCGTATCATCTAGGTCATAGTAAAAACCTTTAACTATTAATGTCATTGTTTCAATCCATAATTCTTTTGCATTTTCTAATGTCTTGGTGGTACTTATAAATCCTCCTTGGTCCTCTGTATATTTCATCATTAAATGCCCTCTACCTTTTCCACATCTCTAACAACTCATCCCTTGTGCTTAAATTTTACTTAAGGATGACCTCCTCCCCATTTAAAATAAAAATCCACTAGCTCCTTTTTTAATATGCATGTTAATTATGCTTTACTACTTACCTCTCTTTATCTCATATTTTCAAATTAAAGAGATTCATACTAATAACTATTTCATTTTGTGCATTTGGATATTTTGTAATTGAAGGTTACCTTGAAGATGTTTTATTCACTTTTTCTAGTTGTGGCTTTAATTTAATTGGTGGTTTTAAGGCATATTGGATTATTTGGCACTTAACAATGTGGCTAGCCACACTCAACTCATTAGTTGTGGGTATTAAGTCTTCTTGGTGAATGATAACAACACTTCCAGGTGGGTTTGTCACTGCAAGCTTTATGGGAGCAATCCTTTTCCTCATATTCATGAGAACAAGGGCATTCCTCACTCCTTTATTCTCATTTCAATGTTTATGTAATAAGAGAGTAAACACTATTGCAACTCCTAAATTGACCTCAACTCCATCATGTTTATGCATGAAATCTATTGCATTTTCACCCTTCTTCAAATTCTTCTTCATCACTGTCTCTTAGTGCTCGTACATTTTGCATATTTTCCCAATTTCTTCACCTCCTCTTCAATCTTGTGACAAATTGTAATCTCTTCATATGCGATGTCAACAATGCTCTCAATCTACAATTCTATGTAATCTTCCTCAAGTGCATCACCATGTGTTGGATATATTGAGATAGTCACTTATATTTCTTCATATTCTTATTCAGCAAGTACATATCTTTACATTGTTCATATCTTTTATAACTACAATTACATCTTTTATATTACATTCCATGACCTTATAATAAAATCTTGATACACATTAAAACTTTTAAAACTAATAAATTTTAATATTATTAAACAATTAAGCAATTATTATTATATTATTATATAATATAGCTCTTACTGGTATTACTTTTCTCTAGAAAGGTCAAATTCATACTAATACAATTTCACTTTTACAATTATTAATTAATCCTTCCAATTCTACGCATCCCTTCAACCATTCAAACTATTTACATGATCACATTCTACACATCCCTTCAACCATTCAAACTATTTTCATAATCACATTCTATTGATAATTAGAATTCATTACACTTTCTTCATTAGAAGTTTACAATTCGTCCCCCTCTGTCCCCTTCTCTGTCCCCTTCTATCCATCCATTGATCCCTCCAATTATATGTTTACAATTCGTCCCCTTCTATCTATCCAGTGATCCTTCCAATTCTATGTGCCCCTTCAAATCGATCACAATTATATTATTGACTAGACTTTGTTCCCTTTGCAATTATCCCATTGACTAGACTTTAGTCCCTTTGCTATTATCTCTCCAATTCTATGTGCCCTTCAAACCATCCCTCCAATTTTATATATATGCCCCTTCAAACCGATCACACTTATATCATTGACTAGAATTTGGTCCCTTTGCACTTATAATATATTAAAGTCAGTTATACTTCACAACTAGAAACCATTAAAATAGGCATTACGCCACTTAGGACTTCTACCATAAGGATGATAACGATCACAACCAGAAGCCATTAAAATAGGCATTATGCCACTTAGAACTTCTACGATAACGAGTTTCTATAATCATTTTCAAGCAAGCGGCTTATCTTTTATGATATAAATATTTTTTTCCTTTTAAATTAAGACCGAAAAGAAAAACTGTTCACCTAAATTTGATTCGATAGCATAAATTTTATAAAGTAACATAATACTTTATAAAATATTATTCTCTTCAACCATCATAAAAATCTTGATATCACCATAATTCAATTACAAATATACGTGATCCAACCTCATCATTTATAAATACGCTGCATCACAAAAGCAGACAAACAAAACTATACAAAGGGATTCACGACATTTCACTCCACATACACTTAACATCCACGCAATTTCGTCTATATTCCCATCCCGTCTTCCTGGCTAAAACCCATTATCAGACGTTTTAAGCATTGTTTTAAACATTACGAAAACCCATTATTTGATGGTTGTAAACATTATTAATAATAATAAATGATATGTCCTTGTGACTACTTTAATTCAAAACAAAAGTCTAACATTGTAAAGCATATAATGATAGTTTTTGCATAAGCAATCATGAACCACAATTATATTCATAATTAATCAAAACACTATTGGTTCATCATTAAGTCAGTCATGTGTGCCATTATGGTTGTGGATACACACCTTACTCATATTGCCACGTATTCATTTATTTTTTCTTTTTTGCAATGCCACGTATTCACTAATTTTTCATTTTTCAAAGTCATGGAAATATATACAATATTTTTATGTTAATTGTAAGTTTAATATATCCAACTAATATGGAGTGATAAACTTTACTGCATATTCTTGAATGACAAAATCTACAAACAATCCACCTAATCTCATAATATAATTCTCATCATCTATAACTATAATATATAAATATAATTATCATAAACCATAACTATAAATGAAATATGGGATCATGGATTGTAATTATTTTATTCCCAATTTATCTAAGCTTTATCGAGGTCGCCCCACTCCTTCGATATGCTTAAAAGCTTAGAATTGGAGCATATTCTGTGCTGAAAGCTCTTTTGCTTTATCATTCTCAATAAGAAAAAGTTGACTAAAATTGATCGAATCACAAAGTTTCGTAGCTATGAGCATGTTCAGTCTGTCTGTAAGCTGAAATGAAGGGCATATGCTACAACTGTCACCCCTCAACCTTAATTACACCGTTTCCACCAACCCAATGTTCATTTATCCCTCCGACACACAAGTGGAATTGCAGGCCAAACAATCAAAGCTCAGTCAAAAGCCTGTATGGCATTAATATATCTCACCTGCTTTTGTGCCAAAATTCAACACAGTTTAATGCTTACATTTAATGCTTACAAGGATCTTACGATCATGCAGTATAGTTAATGCCCCTAAGCGACCAAAGTCAAATGAAATTAACACACGCCAGACCATCTGTGCAGTTTGGTGATCGAAAAATTCAATTTCTTTCGTTTGAACAAAATGCAGCTTCTTCAAGAACCAATTTTCTTTTATATATTCAAAGCAACTCGTGGATGACGTGTCCAGCTAGAGAATTACATGTGATATGTGGTCATGGGCGAGCAGATGGTTGAGTTAATTTACGTGCAGAGGGATTAGAAGAAATAAGGGCGAGCTGAGATTTGGGAGTATTTACATTATGGTCTGTGGTAACAATCCTCTCGCAAGAAGGGCACATGGTTAGAGTGGCAGCAGGAAGCTGCATATAAAACGGGGACTCGACCTTCAAAGCTCGAAGCTCATAAAGCTCTTTCTTCAGCTTTCTGTTCTCCTCCGTCAGGGTATCGCAGCACCGTTTCAAGAATTCACAGTCTACTTCAGTCTGCTTCAGCTTGGTCCTTCAATAATCCATCGACTCAAACAAATCAGATAAAAAAATCGATTGCGAACATAACAGAAAGTGTTTAACCTAACGCAACCTTACCTTGCCCGTCTGTTCTGGAACCATACTTCAACCTGGCGGAGGCTGAGGTTCAATCTCTGGGCCAAGTCCAGCTTTTGTTTCTGCAGGGATCAATATTCACCATAAAATATGACATCACAGAAATTAAAAAAAAAAAACTATGACAGTATCTGTACTACACAAACATACTGTGAATCCGTTTTCTCTTCTAGAGAAACTGTGTATCTTGATTCCATTATAATATACATTACAATATGCAAACATATTGTCAATCTATTTTTCCTTCTTAAAAAAATGGTGTATTTTAATTCTATGTTGATAGAAAAATATATTGCAAATCAATTTTTATTGTGTATCTAGAGAAATCAGTGTATCTTGTTTTTTCTTATGAGAAACTGTGTATATTGATTTTATTACCATACACAAACATATTGTCGATCTATTTTTCTTTCTAAAGAAATAGTGTATCTTATTTCTATGATGATAAACAAATATATTGTAAATCAATTTTTACTGTGTATCTAGAGAAATTGGTGCATCTTGTTTTTATAAGAATAGACAAACATCTTGTTTTTATAAGAATAGACAAATATATCAAACATATTGTCAATCTGGTTTTTATAACAATAGACAAACATATCAAACATATTGTCAATCTGGTTTTATAACGATAGACAAACATATCAAACATATTGTCAATCTGGTTTTTATAACAATAAACAAACATATCAAACATATTGTCAATCTATCTTTTCTTCTAGAAATCTTCAAAACTTGTGTATGATATTTTGCTGTCATACAAATATTCATGCACAAATAATTGCTGAGGTTCAATCTCTAGGCCAAGTCCCGCTTTTGTTTCTGCAGGGATCATTATTCACCCTACAATATGACACCACAGAAATTACATAAAACAAACTTTGACAGTATCTGTAATACACAAACATATAAAACAAACTTTGACACTACCTGTAATACACAAACATCATATTGTAAATTACTTTTTTTCTTTTGGAAAAAATGTGTATCTTGATCCTATGAAAATAGGCAAACATATTGTCAATCTATTTTTCCTTCTAAAGGAATAGTGTATCTTAATTCTTTGATACTAAACAAATATATTGTCAAAATTGTGTATCTAGACACAAGGGTGTATCTTGGTGTATATTGCTTCTATGACAATAGACAGACATATCAAACATATTGTCAATCTATTTTTTGAAACATATCGATAATTTTTTTTGTATCTTGATTTTATGAGTATCTTCATACACAAATACATTGTCAATCTGTTTTTTTCTTTATGAGAGAAACTGTGTATCTTCATTCTATGACAATACACAAACATATGAAACATATTGTCCATCTATTTTTTCTTCTAGAAAAATTGTGTATCTTGATTCTCTGGTGACAATATCTGTCATACATAAATACATTGTTCATTTGAAGAAATGAGAAACCAAATATCTTCATTCTACCCCAATATACAAACATATTATCAATCTATAATGCTAATCTATTTTTTCTTCTTTAGAAATTGTGTATCTTGATTTTATGAGGACAGTATCTGTCATACACAAATGCATTGTCAATCTGTTGGTTTTTTTCTTTTAGAGAAATGACCACGTTACGGATGCTCCACGATCATCCAGAACACATACACAAACATGTTTATTGTTTTTTCACTTACTGGATTGAGAGTGCTGTGCTGCCTGAAGCTCTCCTCCAAGAGGGCAGATTGATCCTTTGAAAGGCGAAGCTTTTTCCTGCAGGTAGAAGCAATGCCTTCTTCCTCATCGCTGGCTCTCTCAGCCACCACCTCAAGGGTGTCATGCTTGGATGCATTGGTGTTGTTATATCTGTAGCGATCAAGCTGGAACATTGACATCGACAGCGTGCTGTTGGGTGAAGAAAGCAATGCCTGATCGCACAAGTTGGGTACCTGGTTTACGTCGATTGCTCTCTGGCCGGAACCAGGAGGCGCTATGGAATTCAGCGGCACCGGCCGCAATGGTAGCAGATCCAACTGCACAGGGACATGGTTTAATGAAAGCTTTTCAGCTTCATCTTCTGCACCCAAATCTCTCCCCAATCCCAGCCTTGTGTTACATTCCCGCTGCCAAAACTCCATTCCTGCTGTTCTCGCTTTAGCAAGGGAAGGGAGGCACAGAGATGGGATATATATGAAGGCGCAGGGATTGGTATATTTATTGGGAAGCTGCAATGTGGAAGAAGTGGAGGTGTATACTGACAAAATCAGAGGAGTAAAGAAGGAAAGCACGCCATGGGTGGCTGATCCTTTCGCCCCTCCCAAGGCAAGGGTTCGCTCCCAGACAAAAGGAAAAGGAGATGAAGGTCACGACAGGCAGCAGCATGCGGGGCGACACGACTAAATGAGTGAATGAAAGCAATGATTAAAAAGGGTCGCAGAATGACTGTGAACACCACCGAAAGGATCGCGTATAAAATAAGAAGATCGAGATGAATGTGCGAATGATGACTCTCTCGGGAACATGTCTCGGACACCATTCATCAACTCATCGCACTCACTTGCAGACTGACTCATTCTCATTTTGTCCCGCAACTCACCTCCACATTGCAATTTAAATTCTAAACTAAAGCATGCGCTGTGTGCAAAAGGAAGGGACTTTTGCCCATCATGTCCCACATATTTTATATATATATATATATAAAGGACATAGGTGTATGTTAAAGAACGGAGTTGTCTATAATGCGACTTTTTGGAGATTCAGGTGACAGAATCCGGCGGAAGAAATGAGCGTAAATCTTGATTTTTATCAGTTAAAATGGTTTTTTAAATGCATATTTGGATTCAGCACCGTGAAAAACCCTTGAGAGCCATTGATTGTGCAAAAATTAGCTATCAAACATGGGATTCCAATGAATTGCTGCCGGATTTTGACCGGAAAAATCTGCCGGAAAGGCTTTCAAAAAGTCGCGTTATAGACTACTACCTAAAGAACACTTTAAATCTTTTATACATTTAAAATTTTAGTTACATTGTTTGCAAATTAATTTTATAAGTTTTGGTTACCAGAGTTTTAATTATAATATATGTTTTGTTTTTTTTTAATAAATAAAATTAATATTATTAAAAAGATCTAATAATATATAATTTATTAGAGATATTTCAATGGTGATGCCAAAGATATTAAAATGGGATAGTATTTGATAAGAGGTTGTAAATAAAGTTTGAGTTTTACACATTTTAATTATAAAATTAATTTTTGCATTGTAATTTAATTATTATTTTTTTAATGGGATGTAGTTTATATAGTATGAAGAAATGTTGTTATTTTTTTTATTTGGTTTAATTTCCATGTCATAGGTTGAGTTTATAATGAGTATATTTTTTGTAGTAATTTATTTTTTGTTGTGTGAGATCATAATTTAATTATAAAAATGTAAATTAGGTAGTTGGGAGAAATGTTGTTATTATATCTACTTGGTTCTATTTCATGTAACATTTTGAGTTGATAATGAGTATATTTTGAAATCATAATGGCTGAACCTTGTTGTGTGAGGGTTCGTAGAGGATTGAAACATGTATGTTCCTTATATAGAATATCAAAATATTTCTTAAGGGAAAAAATTTAGTTGTCAATTTACAGTGAGGGTAGTCATTAATAATTGATCATAATGTATGCTTCTTCAATGCAAAACACTTTAAGATCTTACTCCATGATTAGCAAGGAGTAATTTTAAGTCTCGCTGGAAAATAAATAAAAATAAAAAAAGTAATTTCAACCAATTACAAGAAAGTTAAAACAAGATGGCTATAGAGAAGGCATGGAACAACTTTCTAGTTACACACTTCATAAATTTGATAGAAACTTTAGAGAAGATTATAGTTACACCATGATTCAATGGTATTGTATGGTGGAACAATGTCTTTAAATATTTGCATAATTTTAAATAAATCAAAATCATAAAAAATTCAAGTTGATGAGAACTCTAAACTTTTTCCAAAGATCATAGCTTTAATGCTTTGGCTAATTATTTGTTCTCCTTGCCACCCATATTCAAATCTCAAAGTGACATAAACCTACAAAGATAAACACCTTTTAGATCAGAGAGAATGCCCTTACTAAATTACAAATTATTAATATATCTAATTTACCAATTAATTATAATAATTTAACATAATTACTTAAAAATCCTAATTTTTTCTCATTAAAAAAAACTTATTACTAAATAATAAACATAAACCAATACAATAATAATATAAAGTTTAATTTTTTAATATAATAAAACATATAAAGTTACTTAACTAAATAAAATCATTATATTATATTATTTTTACCACACCTCTTCATTCAATATTATATAGATTTTCTTATTCAAAACACTTTTCAATTATAAATAGATTGATTTTGAAATATTCAATTATAAATCATCATTACTATTTAATGAAATAAAAATCAGGAAATGATGAATGCAGTAATCAAGAGATGATGAAAATAAATGCCCTGCATTTATTGCTTATTCCTTTTATTTTCATCATTTTTCTACTCATCCTGATGTAAAACACCAATGAACACACCGAAAGCAATTAATTTATATGAATTAAAAATAATGACTAATCACTCGATCCATGTAAATGACCTTGACCATAATTCTAGTAAAATAGATTATGAAATATATTATATTAAAACAATAACACTAAATTAGACAGCACCATTTGACATACTGTGAACAGTGATTTTTTAATGTAACGTGATTTGTGGATTGATTTAATTGAACAATTGTATGATTTAATATCATAATTTTAAATTCGTACAAATTCTATTTAAAATATTAAAAATAAAACAGAATGAATATTTCAGTACGCATATAAAAAAGTTTAGCGATACTTTTTAGGTTCACAGTTCCGATAGGAGTTGGGAAAACGAAATTAATTGTTTACTACGAAAGCAGGGCTTGAGGAGAAATGATAGGTCAAAGGAAATTTGGTCCCTGGACGGAGTAGTGGGGGATGCAGGGCAATCGCGTGAAGGTGTCGTGGGAGAGGTCCACGTGTAAGGATAGAGAGATGCGTCGGATTAATGATTAATACATACTGTGGTTGTCGAGTCAAACATGCACGCTGCCAATCCCGATCACCATACATTGTCGACATGCGTCTGCTTGTTGTCCCGCCCATTGGAGGCATGTCAACTGAGCAAACATTTGGGCGGGCTCTTCTGCAGGTGGCCAACACCCACACCAATTTTACCATTTTTATTTCTGTCTCTTTTGCTTCTGCTTCTGCTTCCAATTCTCTCCCTCACTCATCATGTATTAACTGCCATAATCTCCGATGGAGGAGAAGGACAATTAGGGATGGATAAAAGCTCAGCGCTTTGCACTCTTTTAAGTCGGCGAAAATAATGATGAAACAAATTATAGGTTTTCTTGACTCTTTATTTGGGTTGGAATGCTATGCTATAATTTTGGAGATTGTGATTTATTAATGTTTAGAGTGTGTTTTGAATCTATAAATGGGTTCTTAAAAATAGTTGGAATATTGGGATTTTAAGTATTACGCCATTTAAATTTCTCATCTTAAGAAAGTTATTGGGATTTTAAGTGTTATGCCATTTAAATTTTTAATCTTAAGAAAGTTTGGACTAAAATTGATTGTAAAATATATAATATATTTTTTTAATAGTTAGAATAATCGGATTTTTAAGTATTATGTTATTTAAATTTATGGTTTAAGAAAGTTTTAAGTAAAATTGATGGTAATATAATAATATATATAATAATATATATATATATAATATTAATATAATATAAAGTTTAAACATAGATGATACTTTTCTTAAGAGTTTAAATATGAAATATTTAATAAAGTTGCCTATTAATAATTAGTAAATAGATAATGACTATTGGTTGTTATTCACAAATACAAGATATATTGTTATTTAAAGAAACCTAGGCTATTTGGAATAATCAATTGATGATGAGTGAAGGCCTAGCTTTCATTCTTGCCAAATGTCTCTAGATATTGAACTACTAATCTATTTTCTTATGTTTTATAAAAGCAAAAACTTCAACACATTTTTAAAATAAACTTCAAAATCAATTAAAAAAATTATATATATATATATAATTTTTTAATAGTTTAATTTATTTTTATAATTAAATTATAATAATAAATTTTTTATTCCCCCAGATCTGGGTGATCGTGCAAAAGCCACATTCATTGAAACCAGACAATGGAGCTTTAGGCAAGGACACAGCATTTACACATAAGTAAGACATGAATTCTATTAGCAGTGTGGATTCCAACATTCATTCCCTCAACTTCTTTACTTTGTGAGTGGATGGTTGTTGGGGTCGAGAGAGGGAGCGAGACTCAAGTGGTTTTAGGTCAAAGGAAAAGATTACACAAGTTTGTTTATCATAGTGAGGGAAAGGGGTTGAGCTAGAAGAGGTGGCAGAGGTCGTGGGCACCGACCTCTCCCTCCTTGGCATGGTCAAGGCAAAATTGGTAACTAGGTCATCCAAAATTTGCTTGGAAGACAACTTTAGGAGTAGGAAGAAGCCAGGGAGATCGCCAAAGGCAGAATAATTGAGCACAACACCTGCATTGTACACACACACATGACCTTAAGGAATTTGTCCAAGGTGATGGGAATTCACTTTCCCCCTCCTCCCCCTTCTCCAAATATTCTCCAATTCAAATGACAAGATAGAAGTAGTTGAATCCTCCCATCAGGGTAAAAGACCCTCCAATCTGGCTCACCCAAAACCTCAAGGTAAGAAACAAAAGGTGGTCGACTCCTATAGCTCTCCTGAACTAGCAAGACAAGGGATGAACTTGGCCACCCATACTACCGCTGAGAACATGACCAAGGGAGAACCCTCATGGAGGGAGGATGAATCCTACACTAGGAAATCATTCATCGAATCCCCTTAGCATCCTGGAGCATACGACGATCCCTTCCTCTACTTGGAGCAGCAGCCTGACCAAGGGAGAACCCTCATGGAGGGAGGGTGAATCCTACACTGGGAAATCATTCATCGAAACCCCTTAGTGTTCTAGAGGATACAATGATCCCTTCCTCTACTTGGAGCAGTAGGAACATACTATGAAGGAAAAGGCTCAACAAGGCAAGGTTCCAAGGGAGCAAGCACATCACACCCTTACCAAGACTGACCAAGACAAGGAACAACCTAGACAAGAATGTTAAATTCCCAAGATAAACATTCTCAAAGTTTCAATTTTCCATGTCTTTTTGTTGTTATTATCTATATAGTTTCAGTTATATTTACTTTGTTTTGGTGCCATACTATTACCATTATGGTTCAAAACTCTCCCGGAGACAATTTGGTTTCCCTATCATATGCACTTGGTCTCTTCAATTCTCTCCTCATGACATACATGTTTTTGTGTTAGCAAATAGCTCCTAGACACTACCACAAACTTCCATGAATATATTTTATGTAGAATTTTGAAAATATAAAGATTGTTCCTTGCTTAAAAAATAATAATAATAAATTTGTAATGTTTAATTTGAATAAAATTGATGATTGAATTATGGTACTAATCAATTTGAAAAAAAAAAAACTTTAACTTCTAACTTTGCAACTTAATAAAATTTACACCCAAATCTCTTTATTAAAAATACCTTCATTTAAATTCTGCAAGCTAAAACCTTTTAGAAATCTTAGATTCCATTTGAATTATGGAGATTGTAACTAGATTCAAAAATAAAATATCTAAATATTCTTTCTTCCAATTTATTATTTTATAAATTAATAAATTTTAAAAAATAATATTTTTTTTTTATTTAAAAATATAATTTGATTTAGTTAATTTAAAAATAATTTTAAATAACTTCAGTTATATATATATAATAATTATATAATTAAAAATATATTTTGATATAGTTTATTTAAAAATATTTTTTTATTTAAAAATAAAAATCAGATATTATTTAATGATTAAGTTTTGATTTTATTGAAAAGTAAAATAATTTTGGATTAAATTATAAATTTTTGTTGTTTAAAATGTATTTTAATTATATATATTTAATACCCTAAAAAAATTATGAAATATTCAGATTCTAACAAACTCACAACTCAAAATTATTTAACAAATCCCTATCAATTAAACAAATTCTACCTCTAAGTATTTCCAAAAAAAAAATTCAAAACCTATAACAAATAAACTACGAACTCTAAAAAAAAAATTTAATTTTTCGACTAATTTACTTTCTAAAAATTTCACCCTTTTCAATCCAAATAACGTAAATTTTGAAAAATATAAAATTGACTGTTTTCCATTCGCATTTCGTAATCATCGAACTCCTCCAACAAATAAAATTTGTCTAAATGTTCCCGTAACCTGAACTGGTGATTGTTTGAATGTTATTTGTAAAGGTTTTGGCCGGTCATTTTCCATTCATTGAGATTAATTGTAACACTGTACTACACATTTATTATATCCTTGACTTTTGTTGTTGGGCAACTTGGCCTTCTGCTAACGTGCCTGTACACACATCTCAATGCAAAGGAAAGGAAAGATAGTATAATGATATTGTTGATGACATCCGTGCTACTCTTTTATGATTTTGTCACCTTTTCCGTAGCATATGCATGATTGAAGGCCGGCCTCATCATATTTGTTACAGGCAATTATGTTAACATATGCTCTGCTACTAGTTAAATGAATGCATGGGGATAAGAGATATGAAAAAAATATTTGGCATTCATTCATGGTGATCAACTCATAATTTGAATGTCATACATAGATAGCTAGCTACTAAGTGAGTGAGAGGCCCAATCACATGTACAACTCAATGGCTTCCACCCTATCCCGATTCCCACCCTATCCCTTCACCATCATAAAAGGTAGTTTCATTGCATTTTAAGGCAATCATTTGTACTCATTTTTATAACATCTCGAAGGGTCCTTACAGTGGTCCTAAATATTTTATGCGAGTGCGCTCATCTCACATTGCATGGGGAAGCAAGAGGGGCCAAAATAAACAAATATTTATTTGTATTATATTGGCTTTACTCATTTTTTACATCTAAAATAGGTTTCTTCTTTATGGTTATAATATTTATTTTATTGCTAATATATTAGGTTTTTTTGGGTCTTCTTTATGGTTATAATATTCATTTTATTGGTAATATATTAGGTTTTTTTGGGTTTGGAGTATGTTTTAAATTTATTTTTGTTTGGTTAAAAATTTGTAGTCTTTGCTTGACTTAACAAAATATGTCAAACAAAATTTGTAGTCTTTACTTGTTTTCCTTTGACTTAAGGAAACATGTTAATGGTCCATGACATGTTAACAGTCCATGATCCAAGGGACCACCAACAAGTCATTCTTTGTGGCATGGTTTTCCTTGAATAAAGGTGATGAGTCAACTTCCATTGACTTTCCTCATCATTGATTTGACAATTGAGTTATGATAGATTTTCCCACTAGTTTGACAATTGAGTTATGATAAATTTTCAATTAAGAAAAATAAAATAATAATAATCATCATCATCAAAATAAAATAAAAATAAAATGTTCTTAAAAACCACTGTAATTTTTTTTAAGTTTTACTTATTCTCTAACATATGTTTTTTTTTAATGTCATTTTTGTTCAAAATTATACAGACATTAAATAGATTCATAAATTTGAATTACAAAATCTGCATATCATTTTTTCAAAACACTAAATTCATTTATACATGAGTAATCATATTTTAAATAAAATAAAATAAACCACAAAACTATAAAATCTACATCATCGGGCTTTTTCAACGCCCTGAAACCGTTCATCTTGTCCAAATTATTTTGCTAATTATTTTCTTAAATCTTATTAAAAGAAGTTAACTTAAAAATTTAAATATAATTTTTATATAATAGAAAAATAAATTATTTTTATAAATTATTTTCTATATAAATATTAAATAATAATTTAAAAAATGATTGAATACCTTATATTATAAAAATGATATTTCAAAAGTAATTTGAATTTTTTTAATTGAAAGATCATACCCCACATATACATACATATATATGTATATGTATATTGTTAGAATAATATCTCCATAAAACACATGATCATCACCCATTAGAAGCTTAATAAAGAATTATTTGCCTAAAAATCTCTATTACAACTAATATTCATTAAAAAACTGCGTAAATAATCATTTATCATTCATTCTCGCCGAATAAAATATATGGTGACTGTAGTTTATGTTTTTAATAGATATAGACATGTCACGACTTTTTACGATCCTTATTAATTATATATAAATTATCATAATGAGTTTAGACAATAATCATGGTTATTAAAAAATAAATAAATTATTTTTATATAGATTTTGTTTATTTAAAAATTTGGTTATTTTAAATTAAATTTTCTTATCCGTAAAATTAAATAAGATTTTTTATTATTATTAACACGGCCAAAATTTTGTGTTTGGGATCATTTCTCAAATTCATATACTTGATTTTTATTAATTACCTTCATTTAAAATAATGTGCAATCCCAACATCGTAAAAAGCATCAATCATTTTGATGTAATATTAAGTTGCTTCCTTATTCTTTATAATGTATAAATTTATAAAATTTTAATGATCATATTTTAATGATCATTTTTATGACCTTTAGAAATTTGGTAAGTTCATTTTGTCTATTCAATATTATTAATATATGAATGTCCACATTTATTCGACTAAAATATTGTCGGTATTAATTTTTGTGGACAACACAATTAATAACTGCACCATTGTTAATAAGCTCTAATTATATATTTATTAAAGATTCTTTACGGCAGTAACATATAGATGCTTTTATCACTAATTTAAAGAGTAGTTTAAATGATTATTAATACGTATGTTAAATGATTATTAATAATGTTAGGCATTTGGTTAATTATGTTGTAATGTTTTAATCCGAAGCAATATTAATTAGAGTTAATAAATTTATTAAAGATAGATATGGGAAAATAAATTTAGTAAATTTTCAAAATTATTTAAAAAATTATAATAATGTTAGGTATTTGGTTAATTATGTTGTAATGTTTTAATTTGAAGCGATATTAATTAGAGTTAATAATTAATTAAAGATAAATATGGGAAAATAAATTTAGCAAAATTTCAAAAATTATTTAAAAAATATTATTATTTATAATTATTTAACTTGAAAAATAGATTTATTAGTTTCAATAAAATATAAAATAAAAATACTAAGAGTTAATAAGTTCTAATAAAATTTAAATAATAATAATAATGATTGAAATAAAAGAATATTAAAAAAATGAAATTTTTTACTAAAAGATTATATATGTAATATTATATATATATATATCCAAAACTATTGTAACAACCTTTTTCTAACTTCATAACCTCACCAGAGTTAGAAGGAGGTAGTCATTATGCAGATCCAATTCTCAAGGTACAGTTATAGGAACATGACGTAAATTATTTACTTTTCTTGTCTTTCTTAATTCTTCATATAGACACCATCATTTCGTCTGTCTCGTCGAGACGATTCAACGATATAAAGATTGTCTCAATTCGGCTTACAGATTAAAATTTATGGTCTTTGAAAGATCAACCCTCTTAAACCTTACCACATCATCTTGAACTCCACATGGCAACCACCTACTGTCCCACGTGGCAGGTGATGCACCAATACTATCACTGTGGAAAAATCCATGTGATAGGCACGCTAAGCGTCTAGTCAAAATTTGACCATTTCCATTGATGCACAAATTATATTTCCCTTTCCAAGTCTGACCCCTGACCTTTGACCAAGTCAGGGCCGCCCCTCCTCCTTGGTGCAATAAAATGTTGGGTCAAGGTTGGCCCCGACCCCCGACCTACTTGAGCTCTCAACCTCGCTGCCAACAAAGCAGTAAGACCATTGTAGGTTAGGGCAGAGACCCTCTAAGGCCTAGCCCGCATGGCCGACCTCCCAACCTTCAACGTGTTGGGGTCCCAAAATTTTTAATTTAATTGGCTTCTGTTTTGTTTTAACAACCTTCTATTGACTTGATTTTTTCTCAAATTTTCTCAGGTTATTCAGGTTTGGTTTTCAATGCTCGATGACCAATGAATTACAAGGAAATTCACACATAGGATTGGAAAACGATCACCCAATAGAATAGCACCAACCAGAACACAGTCAAGTGCAATTCCTTTCCAAGAACACAAAGAGCTATAAACAATCATGAATAAAACAGGAAACCTTCTTCCTTTGGTTCAATAAACCCACTCAACTGAGTAAATAGATGAATTGATTCAACAACTCATATATATAATAATATATATATATATAATATATATATATATATATTCACAAAAGGATGTAGTCACAAGAGATGGCATCCAACCTCCTTCCCTTCAATCTTGAAAGGATCAATAAGCATACTAGAAAACATGCTAAACTTATTCAACCCTGCAAGATTCAATCAATGCAAGATGGAAATTCATTCCACTATATTCATTGACTCTAGTAGGAAATCATTGCAATTAGTGCAACTTCAACACTATCAAAGTCAATGAAATCCCTGCAACAAGATACTAGTGTAGACCAATCAAATCATGACATGATGCATTAACATCCTCATGTGGCTCATAATAAGCAATTTACACACACATAAACACAAGTAAACCAAAGCTTATCATACAACCTATCAACATGTCATTAATTCACAGTTCAATCTTGAAATCCATACAAGGTTACACATGAGAAGACTTATCTTAAGTTCGTAAGAAAGTTGGGAAACTAAGTTTGGGACTACAACTCTCCACCCATCCATAGACAAGTTGCAACCAAGTTACTTGCAGTTGTCACCCACGAGCCACATTCCAGTACTTGAGGTAGAGTTCTTTTAGTAGGGAAACTAAACAGTGTTTTTAGCTGAACAAGAGGTTGCAAGGTCACAACAACTTCATCCACTAGCTACAAAGATTTTCCCCCATTCTTCCAGACTTGTAACCAAGATAAACATCCATACTAGGATACCTTACAATAGAGAATTATCAGCTCATGGTTAGGAGAGAGAATTCCATGCTAAGGAAGTTTATTTAGAGGCTAAGCTACTGCTAAGCGAAAGGAATCACCTCTCCAGGTGGTTTATCAATGAGACAAGTACTAGTTCTTCAACCCTGACAGTGAAACTCCTGGTGATTCTCCAGTCTCCCAAATTCCTTAGTGATTCTCTCCCAACATAGTTGGTTCTTCAATCTCAAGCTTCTAGTGGTTCCCTCAACCTTCAAGTGAAATTCAACTCTTTGTATTTTCTTCCAACAAGCCCCTCCTCGAGGATCTCAGTTGGTATATTTTTTTTCTCCACAACACTCTTCACATCGCTCTTCCTTCCACTGCGCACACACAACTAGTAGCAGAATCTCCCTTGTTCTCCCAGAGTATGCTCCTCTTATAATGTCTTTCCATATCCTTCATTTGTATTACTTAACTGACAAAACTATTCCACCTTTTCCTTAGGCTCCACGCAACCCACTCTTCTTGGATAGTGTGACCATGCTAGTTCAATTAAGTCTTTGTCCTATTTGCTTGTTGTTAGAGGCTAAGGACACTTGGGCCAGTCCATGTTTATGTAATTAGCTTTCAATTCCTAGTCAACTAATTTAATTGCCTCAACCAGCCATGGCTAATGTATTTAATTCTTTTCCATTTGATCAAGCAATATCTCACCTCAAGCAATTGGAAATTTGTGTCCCTTCTCAGCCCCAATTTTATCAAATATTTACATATAATATTACAATGTAGTTCATAATTGTATAATGGCCAGAGTTGTTACAAACACCCTCCCCTTGGGGGAACACTATCGTTGGTGTTCAATGACATATATACAAAACAAACACAACTGATATGTAGCTTTAAACACATAGCTTTGTTACCATTACAGCTCACATACTGAGTTGCTTGTCCAACCACTTCAATGGATACATATATATGCCCATTAAATCTACCATCTTTCAGTGGCTAATTGCAACGTCCTTGGTGTGTTTGTTGTGCACCCTAATATCTCCAAGCCGCTACAAGCCTCTTTTCAGTCAGCTTCCTTCACCTGGACCAAGAACTTCCCTAGCTTCCATGTAACATGGCATACCATATCTCATGAGATTCATCATAAAGAATTTGCACAATTTTAAATGTATACATATTGTCTTGTGCTTTGAATGGTTGCTCATCCATTCACACACATGTCTTTATCAAAGCCCATTCACCACATGTTCTCAACGACTCCTCATTGTTACACTAAAGTGGCTACAAATTGGCCATTAACAATCCCATATATCAGGTGTTCTCAATATATCCTTACTATTACATCATAATGGCTACAAATCAACCATTAATAAGTCCACTTATCAGATGTTCTCAACAACTCTTTGTTGTTACACCACAATGGCTACAAATTGGTCAGTAACAAGCCCATTTATCATGTGTTCTCAACAACTCCTTATTGTTACACCATAGTGGATACAAGTCAACACAAAGGTTCATGCAGAGCATAGAGAGTCTCGGTTAAGCCTTGGAGAGGGAGACATAGTTAATAGGTAATGCAAAGGAGGTTTTATTAGCCGTGTTACTCTTGAGGAATAAGAGTGCACTCTCCAACAACTTAGCGGGATCTTCCACCTATGTTCTCAACCCAAATCCCATGGAACTACCCTTAGGTTTTATCATCCCACTACCCCTGTGTGACTCCACCACTCAAAAGTGATCAACCAACATACTCTCCAATGGATTTATCAACCCTATAAGGCACAATCACTACTCAATGATCATCAACTGGAAAGCCCTTTTGGGTTTTCTTATCCAAGCTATCATCTAAGCTTACTCTATGATAATCAACCAACAAGCCTCATGGTTTTCTCAGTTGTGTTATCATCAAAGCCTCTCTGTGATTATTGGTTAGCTAGATTTATGGATTTCTCAATTGGGCTATTATCAAAGGTATGCTCTGTAATTATCATCCAACAATCCTCATGGGTTTATCAACAATGTTATCATCACAACTTCTTTACTCTACCAAACTCTCTTCTTGCATCATTGCAACATGTAGTGGAGTACATACCTAGTCCCACAATCAAGGAGCATGATTATTAGTTAGTACATCATCAACACTTTCTTGTCATCCATATGGTACAACATGAGCATATAATAATCATATTCTTATGACATTAAATCATCAATCATCTAGGGGTTTACCTTGCCCCATTGATTTTTTTTTCTACTGGCAATCTCATTGGACAACTTATTATGTCATCCCATCTAGTCATGTACATTTGTATCTATTAATTTTATAAAATCACTCTTCCATAAGAATGATTCCTGACAAGACCCTGGCATATACAATGACATTCATACCTACACATCAACATGATCATGAACATAAATTTTCATATATAATTAAATTAAAGTTCAATAGAACCTCAATTTGAGCCATTTTCATGGCTACCATATCGTTGTCCATTATCCCCAATGGGCCACTCCAGCCCACCAGGTTGTCATACTGTTGTCCACTTAGTGTATAAATATATAAATATATAAATATGTATGTGTGTGTGTGTGTGTGTGTTAACATGTGTCTATCAATATCATAGTTTAGAGAAATCCCTTCCTTATGGAAGCATGCGCTGGTTGCAGAAGTTCTTTACCTGGATTCCTCCATTTTCCCTTATATACCTAGTAGCTTACTCTGGCACCTTTGGCTACTGTTTATATCAACATTATTTACACAACCAGTTTTCATCCGTTCATATGTTCTCATTACACTCACTGCCACCTTTAGGGCCAGTGCTCCCAGATATTTTGATGATGGCATTTTTCTAGCCTACCTGCCCATTTCCAATCTTCCTTATTTTGTTCATGTTCTTTATTTATGCATAGGTCATTCTTGGTTCTCTCTTTTGAGAGCCCCATGGAGTTCCTGCCACACTAAACCAATGTTACTAAGGTCCCCAAAGCATGAAAACGGAAGGATAAATCAAAAGGAGGGAGGGAATTTGTAGAAAGAAGAAATTCATGACAACAATCATAAAATCACACAACCAATAATAGTTCATAAGTCAAACTCGGGAATAAACATAGAATGTTTGACAATATAACAACTTCATTCCCATGAGTTCTAGTGTCCCTCAATATTTTAAGAGTAAGGTCCTAACCAAGCCCTTTCCACAATTTCGTTCAGTCTCTTCTACTACGACCAACTGTAACAATTGACTCAACCACTACATAGTTTCATTTACAATTAATTACATTGCTTCAACAACAACAAAAATGAATACATAATCTGTATCTAATAAGCCATCTTGACCCTTGATTTCAGGCGGCCAGCATGTCTAGCTTCCATAACTGCATAGGTACCAGGCCCTTTCTAAGCTATGCCCTCTACGGTTTGCGCTTCTTGCACAATATGTAACCTCAACTAATTTCTATGTATCTAGGAGAAATATTTCGGAGATGGTCCTCCCTGCATTTCCAACATATTATCAGATTCTTTTGGAATTTGTCCTCCTCGTTAGCCTAAGCACGTCGACCTTTACTAGTTGTGTTGATCTTCTGCTAGGTTTCACCTCTACTAGTGGTGGAATTTCTTGTTTCCTCTTCTAGTTGTTGCAGTGAATTCTCGTGCCTTCATCCTTTAAGTTCAAAGTTTCCCCTTGCCTTCAAATTAGCCTTGATTTCTAGCCTACGTTTTGACTGCTCATGACAGTGCTTTAGTTTCTTGATAGCATCGTCCAATGTGTGAGGTTCTAGGATTTTAATTCGATCCTTAAATGATAGAGGCAACCTACTAATGAAACTTTGGACCTTTTCCTTCTCATCCTTGAGATATGGAACATATCTCAATAATTCCAAGAACTTGGTAACATACTCATCATATGACATTTGTCCCATTTTCAACTCATAAAACTCTTTTACTTTGTTGTCATAAAATCATTTTGATAAATAATTATCTTTGAAGAGTCCTTCAAATTCTCTCCAAGTTAGCTCCTCTTCTCTTATGCCCTTGACATTCTTCAAATCTTCCCACCATATGTCTACTTTACCTTTCAAGCTATAGGTGGATATATTTTCCTTCATGTTCTTAGAATAACTATGGATTCTAAATAACTTCTTCATTTTAGCAACCAAGCTTCCACATCTTCAAATCTCTTCATTTCTCCATCAAATGTGGGTGGTTTGGCATTCTTAAATTATTCTGACGTATAACCCTTTTCTCCCCTTTCTTGATGGTGATAATGAGAGTGATGATGTCTTTTGGTAGTAGAGTTAGAATGTATACCGAAATGATGTCCATAAGTGCTAGTTATTCCTTCTAGGGCACCCAATGGTGTAGTCCATCTCACTGTGTTTTCACTTTCCTTTTTGTGCCTCTTTTTGGACCTATTACCATATTCCCCAATTTTTCTCTCCTTTGAATTCAAAGGGCTCTACTTGCCTTTCTAACTAGACCCTAGCTCATGCTGCTTTTGTCTCTGCAAGTTAGAAAGGCTTTGAAGTATAACTGTGTTCTCCTCAACTTATTCCTCTTGAGATCTTACTAGTCTTTCATTATTTTCCTTACAAATCCTAATATTGGCTTGTAGGCTCCTCAAGGTAACCCTCTAGTCAATAGAGGTTTCCCCTCCCCTGTTCTCCACTGAAGCTTCTTCATACCCATGTTGTGTTCTGTTAGAGCTATACCAAACCATCTTGCTTCTCATTTTTTGTTGCTTGTGATGTGTTGTCATTCACACACATCTATTAGATGAATTATAACATGAATAAATAAACCTAATCATCACCATGAACTTTCTTTTATGGAGATGCCATAGTAGCTAACTGCAACAAACAAATCATGTTAGGACATCAATGTTAATCAACATCAAGCCACACACATTATCCCACCTGCATGCACAATCACAAATATATCAGTCAACACAATGGTCATCTCATCAATAAAATCTTATCAATCAGTAGTACCATGTTGCATATTCAAATCGTAATGTTGCTACACCAACCACACATGCAATTACTTAATTAAAAACTGACTTTTAACACCTAAAAAATTGTTTAGATAATTTTCTAAAAAAAATTGTTATGAATCTCCCCTTACAGGAACTATGTTGTTAACTTGTCGAGGATAGGGCCCATTGATTCCAAGTATTGAACTTGGATTCTCTAACACCAAATATAACAACACCCTCCTAACCCTAGAACCTAACAAGAGTTAGAAGGAGGTAGTCACTATGCAAATCCAACTCCCAAGGTATAGTTATGGGAATGGGACCTAAATTTTCAACTTGTCTTGAATTTATTAAAAATTCAATTATAAATAATCGTTGCATTTGTCTCATCAAGATTATGCCAACGCTATAAAGTTTTGCTCAATATTACTTATAGATTGAAAGTTATTGCCTTTAAAACATCGACCCTCTTCAACCTTGCCACATCATCTTGACCTCCACGTGGCGACCAATCAGTGGCCCATGTGCAGGTGATGCGCCAACACTACCACCATGGATACATCCATGTGGTAGGCAAGCTAAATATATAGTCGGAAACTGGCCCTTTCCATTGGCACATGAATTATATTTCTCTTTTTAGGCCCGAGCCCTGACCTCCAACCAAGTTGGGGTCAACCCTCCTCCTTGGCATGATAAAATGTTGGTTTAGGGTCAACATGACCCCCGACCTACCTAAGTTCCCAACCTCGCTTCCAACAAAGCAGTCAACTTGTCATAGGTTGGGGTGGAGACCCACCGAGGTCTGACCTGCCTGGCCGACCTCTAGACCTTTAACTTGTGGGGTCCCAAACTTTCAAATTTATGCTATGTTTTAACAAAATTCCGTGGACTTGGAATTTTTGTGAATTTTCAAGGATTTTATTAGGCTATTCATGTGCGGTTTTCAGCACTTGATGACCAATGAAGTACAAGGAAAAATCACACATAGGATTGGAAAATGAGTGCCCAATAGAATAGCGCAAACCATAACATGGTGAAGTGAAATTATTTTCCAAGAACACAAAGAGATATAACAACTCATGAATAAAACAAGAAGCCTTATTCCTTGGTATCAATCAACCCACTTAGCTGAGGGATGGTATCTAGCCTCCTTCCCTTCAGTCCTGAAATGATCAATAAGCATACTAAAAAACATGCTAAACTTATTCAACCCTACAACATTCAATCAATCAAATATGGCAATTCATTCCACCGTATTCATTGACTCTACTAGAAAATCATTGCAATTAGTGCAACTTCAAAACTATCTAAATGAACTCCTTGCAATAGTATATTAGTGTAGACAAATCTAATCATGAGATGATACATTAACATCCTAATGTATATCACAATAAGAAATTTATACACACATAAACACAAGTAAACTAGAGCTTATCATACAACCTATGATTGTGTCATTCATTCATATTTCAATTTGGAAATCCATACAAGATTACAGATGAGAAGACTTATCTTGGGTTCGTACGAAATATGGGAAACTAAGTTCGGGACTAAAACTCTCCACCCAAACATAAACAAGCTACAACCAAGTTACTTACATTTGTCATCCTTGAGCTAGATTCGAGTGCTTGAGGTAGAGCGCTTTTAGTAAGGAAACTAAACAATGTTTTTAGTTGAACAGGAAGTTACAAGGTCACAACACCTTCATCCATCTTACACATATTTTTCCCCAACCTTCCAAATTTGTAACCAAGACATATGTGCATCCTAGGATACCTTATAACAGATAATTATCAACTCATGGTCGGGAGAGAGAATTCCATGCTAAGGAAGTTTCTTTAGAGGCTAAGCTACTACTAGGAAGAAGGAATCATCTCTCCATTTAATTGTCTCAACCAATCATGGTTGATGTATTTAATTTTTTCCCATTTCCTCAAGTGATATCTCACCTCAAACAATTGGAAATATGTGTCCCTTCTCAACCCCAATTTTATCAAATATTTACATATAATATTACAATGTAGTTCACAATTAGATAATGTCTAAAGTTGTTATAACTATATTATGTAAAAATTGGACCAAATGAGAACTTCAAATGAAATATAATAGTAAGAAAATAAGCTTGTTTTTTTGAAATCCACATCTCCAAGTAATCTCATTCATATTAAATATATCAACAAATTCCATGTCATCTATGTGGAATTTAACTTTGACAAAGCCGTAACAAGTAATCTAGGTAGAACATGTATGTAGGGAATAATAATAAATAAAGCAAGAAATCCAAGCATAGGATTATCCACCAATAGGTCTAAGGAGATCATTGGCCTTATAAAAAGGGTTAGGGATCACATTTAAAATTGAAGTGGAATTTTCAATAATTAAAAGATAAAAAATGGCATTCCTAATTTATTATTGAGAAAATAAAACAATTTAATATTGTAATATTAATTGGATATTATTTTAATTTGTAAGAAAAAATCGAAAATTAATGATATTCTTTTTCATATATATGAATATGGTATTCTTGAAAATTGAAGAATGATGGAATTTATGGACTAGACAATTCATGCTTATAATTAAATTGGAAATAAGAAAAAGTATGCATACTTAAATTGGAAATAAGAAAAAGGAGGGTAGGAAAGTCATTTTGATGGCTAAATTTAAATTTGTAAAAAGTCAGGGCATTAAATTAGAATGAGACCACACAAGAGTCTAAGGTTAGAGAGAGAAATAACACCCTTAATACATTTAATATAATAGATGAGAAAGTATATAATTAAAAATGTTAGTGATATAAAGATGGGAAGTCTTTTTTACTTACAAATATTATGGTAGAAATTTACGCCCCTATATTTAAATTGAACATTGTAAAAGGGAAAAATCTATAATTATAATGCAAAACATAGATTTGTAATCAAACTTACTAAAAAACAATTCACTTTTGAAAAATGAGGTGTGTATATATAGATATATTTTGGCATCTTATTACTTTTTAAAGTCATACAAAATAATATTGATAAATTACAATTGAAAGGATACACAAGAGTCCAAGGTTAGAGAGAGAAATAACACCCCTAATACATTTAATATAATAGATGAGAAAATATGTAATTAAAAATGTTAGTGATATAAATATGCGAAGTCTTTTTTACTTACAAATATTATGGTAGAGATTTGCGCCCCTATATTTAAATTGAACATTGTAGAAGGGAGAAATCTATAATTATAATGTAAAACATAGATTTGTAATCAAACTTATGAAAAAACAATTCACTTTTGAAAAATGAGGTGTATATATATATATATATATATATATATAGAGGCATCTTACCATCTTTTAAAGTCATACAAAATAATATTGATAAATTACAATTGAAAGGATTGGAACAAGTAAGTTTATAGGATCATCTAAATGAATATATTTATGTACTCCTTTTATCAACTAAAATGGTGGGAAGTATCAAAGCGAGTATGTAGTAAGTATATGTGAATTTCATGAAAATCACCACCAATTATGAGGAAAATATATATTCTTTTGGCAAGAAGAGAACATTATATTAGCAATTTTATTTTACGTAGAGTACATTCAGAGAATTGCTTTGGGTCCAAACGACTAAACCTTGTCATATGCCCCTATAGGGGAAACCATATAGGCTACTAAGCAAAATAATAGTCTAATTCTGAGTCATGGTGGATTAAAAAACAAAAAACTCAAACAATTTATAATAGGATATGTGCCAAAACATTTGCATTTGTGGCTAAAAGAGATAAGAGCAGAGAGAAAAGAGAGACAAAAGTGAGTGAAGTAAGGTGGATGACCAGTTCATGTTATTCACTTGCCTTTGAGCTCAGAAGATGTTGACTGAGTGTGAGTGAGGTCAATTGTGTCGCCTCCCCTATTGCTTGAGTGGTCCATGTCTGACATTTCCTCATGACAAGGCATCCATAAGTATTGCGGTTGTGGGGAGAGGGATGCTTATCAACATGTTGAGCATCAATGGTTGGAGGCCTCTTAGAATTTCCTTCTCTTGCAACAAAATAACTCTGAACTGACTTTCCTTTGTCTTTCTTGTCCCCTACCAAGATGATGGAAGTAGAGGGAGAGTGGATTTGATGTGAGAGCAATTCTTCTGGTTGCTACTCTGTAGACCTATCCAAAGCACTAGAAGAAGTGGAGGTTGACACATGTAGAAATTTTGACTGTATATTAACCTGATAATGCAATATAACTAAAGCAAAATATTGTAATCTACTTCTACAATCAATTAGCGGAAGCTTAAAAGATTTGAGCAAGATCAAGCGGAACACATATAACGAGAGAAGAATCAAAGCACATGAAACACAAAAGAATGCTCAAGGGAAAGCCTCAGCTAAAAACCCCACTATCTATATTATCATTACAAGTTGGAAATATATCAAAATTACACACAAAAGCTTTCTCCTTTGCCCTCCTGATCTCTTATTTCCTTGTGTTGTTTCTCCTGGGTGATCCTACTATTACCAAGTGTAACACTGATCACTCACACTGATCTCACACCTTGTAAAACTATGCAATCCTCAAGGAATGAATTCCTTCTGCATGCATGAATTCTATTTATAGGAAAACTCATGCAACTGATAGTACATTGTCCCTGATTTTAATCTCAACTGGGTATTTCTCATAATAGACATGCATGAGTTAATGATGAGAGAATCTTCAGTTATCTGGAGTACACTAGTTGGATGCATGCATGCATTAACTGATTGAACTCACAATTAGTTCCTCAAACAGTTTGGAACTAATTTAACTGGACTTAACTCAGTAAATTGAGCTAACTAATTACAACTCAATCTTATCTCCTTAATTAAGGGATAATCTCCTTAATTTAAGGGATAACTGTTACATGACTTCACAAAGACTTCTAGCTTGAATTTCTCCAACTAATTGACTCAAGATGAATTAATTAATTATTTTTCAAGTAGCTGGTGAGACTAAATTCAAATTTTAATTCAAGGACAAATTAAAATTGGAATATTCTTGTTTCCACATTTCAACACTCTCTCTCAATATAAAGGGATTATCTGCCAACCCGGTCCTGTCTCTATGGAACTCGAAATTACACTTTGACAATGCCTTTGTCAAAATGTCAGCATCTTGCTCCTTCGTCTAAATATACTGCAACAACATGATCCTCTTTGCTACACAGTCTCTGAGATGATGATACGAGATGTCGATGTTCTCGGACCTATCATGGAATACTGGATCCTTAGAGAGTTTGATACAACTATGATTATCACAATAGATCACAGTTGGATCTGTCCTTTGATCAAACAAACCAACTAGAATTTTCCACATCCAGATGGCCTCACATGTTGCCTCACTTGCAACCATGTATTCGGCCTCTGCTGAGTTGAGTGCAACCGACCTATGTTTCTTGTTGTATCAAGAAACTGCAGCTGACCCAAGGTTGAAAATTCCTCCTGATTTTCTCTTTCGATCCGATGGGCTCCCTACCCCAATAGCTTCATTCCCTCTATATGTATGTACCATAATCCATACTGAGATGTGCCTCTGAGGTATCTCAATACATGCTGTGCCGCCTTCCAAAAAAGCTTGGTAGGCTGAACCATGGCTTGAATTAACTGGTTCATGGCATATCACACATATGGTGGTGTTTTCACTAAGTACTTCAGTGAACCCACAAGCTGCCTGTACACAGTAGCCTCTACTACTTCTCCTGAAGTAGCATCCTCCTTCCTCCAGTTACCTGCTAGAGGAGTCTACATGGGCTTGCACTTCTCCATGTGGAATCTCTTGAGTATCTCGTTGGCATACTTGCCCCGTGAAACAAACAACTCCCCATCCTTCTGCCACACTTCCATGACAAGGAAGTAATGCATGAGACCAATGTCTTTCATCTCGAATTCTCTTGCAAGGTCCTCCTTGCAAGACACGATCAACTGATCATCACCTGTCAATATGAGAGCATCAACATAAATTACAATGATCAACTACTTATCTTTCACCATGATGTGGTATAGGTTCGCATCTGCTTCACTCTTTGTGAATCCCAACTCGGTGAAGTAGTTGTTTATCTTAGTGTACCACGCACAAGGTGCCTGCTTAAGCCCGTACAAAGCTCTCTTGAGTTGGCACACATGCGACTCATGATTGAAGGTCTCAAAACCTTCCGGTTTCTCTATGTACACCTCTTCTTTAATTTTTCCATTGAGGAGTGCAGTCTTCCCATCCATCTGATGGATCTTCCAACCCATCTATGCTGATAGTGCCAACATCGAACTGATAGATGAGTACCTTGCGAAAAGTGCAAAAGTCTCATCATAGTCAATCCCCTTGACCTGTGAGAAACCACAGGCAATAAATCTTGCCTTATGCTTCTCCACATTACCATCAGCAGCTTGCTTTACTTTGTAAAGCCAACGGGAACTCACAACTGACTTGTTCTTCAGTCTTGAAATCACGTCCCAAACACTGTTACGAACAATAAAGTCATACTCCTCCATCGTAGCATCAAACCAAATTGGCTGCTGCACTGCTTCCTCAAAGGAATATGGCTCTATTTCAACACATTCCCCAACAAGGGCCATGTATCCAATGTACCTCTTATGTGACCTCCTCTGTCTATGCTGAGAAGATGGTTCTCCCACATTCTCTCTTGCATCCGAAAACAATCTTTCAACTTCTCTTGTGCGCTTCCATCCATCTCTGGAAGACTCTGCTTCAGTGGATCTCTCCACTCTTGGATCCTCTACATGCAGCTGCTCCGCATCAGTTTGAGGCTCCTCCTCCTTTGGAACCAATAGTTCCTCCACAGCCTGTAGTTGGAGATCCCTCTCAAGGGAAACTCACATGGCCTTCTTCTCATCAAACTTGAGATCTTCGCAAACCATTGTCCTTTGACTAGTAGGCAAATACACCCAATAGTTGTGGGGTGTATCAGTGTACCTCACAAGTATCCCCAACTCTGTTGTCGGCTCAAGATTATTCCGTGCATACTTTGTCACATGGAAATATATCAATGAACCAAAGATCCTGAAGTGACCCACATCTAGTCTCTTACCGGAGAAATCTTCCTCTGGTGTCTTCATCCCAAGTATGCGATACAGGATTCTATTCTGCAAATAGACCATTATGTTGCATGCCTCAGCCCACAAATGAAGTGGTAGGCCTTGGTCATGCAGCATCGCCCGTGCTACCCCTACAATAGTTCTATTCTTCCTCTTGACCACCCCATTCTTCTATGGGTTATGAGGTGTCGTCAACTCTCGTTTAATTCATTCAGTTGCACAGAAGTCCTTAAACTCTTGAGAGACATATTCTCCACCGTTGTCACTTCTCAAGGCCTTGATCTTCTTCCTGATTCTTTCTCAACCAAAGCTTTGAACTCACAAAACTTTGAGAAGGTTTGGTCCTTCTTCTGCATGAAATAAATCCAGCATTTACGAGAATAATCATCAGTGAAAATCACATAATACCTTTTCTTCGTTGTGGATTCCATCAAGAATGGTCCACACAAATCAATATGAACTCACTCTAAGATCGCTTCTGCTTGACTGTCTCGATCATGAAAGGAAGACTTGGCGTACTTTCCCAAGGTACAACCTTTGCATGTGTCAACTTGCTCAAGTTTACCTTTGGGAAGTCCTGTAGATATTTGCTGCATTATCTTCAAGGCCCCATGATGCAAATGGCCCAAATTCCTGTGCCATAACTCGCCAATGTCTTGTCTTTGCACCAATTCTGCTTTTGAACTAAATGCTGCACAATCATCTACCTCTAGTTTAGAGAGATTCTTCACTCAAATCCCAATCCTCTTGGTCTGACCCATGGCTATGTGTCTTATGAATGCCTTTCCTTTACTGAAGACAACATCGTAGCCTTTGTCCTCCAACATCGCGACCGATACTAAGTTCTTCTTCAGTCCAGGTACATACTTCACATATGTCAGGGTGAGAGTAGCTCCATGCTCCCTTTGACAAGAAATCGTGCCCACTCCTGAAACACTGTACTTTCCGTCATCACCCATCTCTATGTGAATCTTGAGGTCTTTATCCTCCAAGGTACTAAATAAACTTTTATCGCCGGTCATGTGGAATGAGGCTCCACTGTCAAGATACCAAACACAATCCACCATCGATGACACCATGCATGCGATGAGGGTAAAGTCCATTTCGAACTAAGAGGCTAATGCCTCACCTTCCGATCCTTTCGAGGATCCCTTCTTGGACTTCTTTGATGGGCAATTAGTCACATAATGTCCCATCTCGTGACAATTAATTCATCTCACTTTAAATTTGTCAACCTTCCTCCCTCCATGAGAAGAATTCAATTTGGAATGGGAAGCCTTCCCCTTCCCTTTCCTTGCCTTACTTGCTAAAGCCAATTTTTTTTCATCATCATTCTTTGATGAAGAACCATCTCATGTGCTCCTCCTTATCTCCTCCTACATCAAATCCGACCACAATCGTTCCCAATCTAGCAGTTTCTCCCTTCCATTCATAGACTCCTGGTAGCTATTCCAACTCTTTGGAAGGCCAAGGAGAGCGAGGCTCACCATAGCATCATCGACAGTAGTTATTCCCACACTGCTAAGCTCATCTCTATAGGTGGTGAGCTTGTTTAGATATGTGGAAATAGTATCACCCTTCTCCATCTTGATTCTTCGAAGCTTATTCTTGAGCGCCAATTTCTTCTGGTCGCTATTGTTCTGGTAGAGGTCCTTCAATGTCTTCCACATTGAAAATGGAGTATCCTTCCCATGGAGACTCAAGACAATATGGTCTCGAACTCCTTCAAGTATGATCTGTCTCGCCTTCACCACACACTTCTTCCATTTAGCCAACTCTTGTGCATTAGTTGAAGCTGGCTTTTGGATTTCTTGATCAATGAATTCCTTCAAGCCATTGTCTTCTAATACAACCTCCATGTGATCTTTCCATGCTATGTAATTCGAGCTACCATCCAAGGGATACTCGAGTCTTAAGCCATTGAACGCCATTGGCCAACCTTGAAGTGTGATAAGAATTCAATTTTGTACCTACAACCTTGAACTTCAAACTTCGAAATCTCTTCTTAGTGTACTATTCACAGCTATGATAACCTTTGCTCCGATACCATGTAGAAATTATGACTATAGATTAACTTGATAATGCAATATAACTAAAGAAAAATACTTTAATCCACTTCTACAATCAATTAGCAGAAGCTTAAAATATTTGATCAAGATCAAGCGGAACACATATAACCAGAGAAGAATCAAAGCACATGAAAAACAGAAGAATACTCAGGGGAAAGCCTCAACTAAAAACCCCACTATCTGTATTATCATTACAAGTTGGAAATCTATCAAAATTACACACAAAAGCCTTCTCCTTCACCCTCCTAATCTCCTATTTACTTGCACTGTTTCTCCTGGGTGATCCTATTGTTACCAAGTGTAACACTGATCACTGACATTGATCTCACACCCTATAAAACTGCGCAATCCTCAAGGAATGAATTCCTTCTGCATGCATGAGTCTTGTTTATAGAAAACTCATGCAACTGACAGTACATTGTCCTTGTCTTTAATCTCAACTGGGTCTTTTTCATAATAGACATGCATGAGTTAATGATGAGAGAATCTTCAGTTATCTAGAGTACACTAGTTGGATGCATGCATGCAATAACTGACTGAACTCATAATTAGTTCCTCAAATAGTTTGGAACTAATTTAACTGGACTTAACTCAGTAAAATGAGCTAACTAATTACAACTAAAATACAACTCAATCTTATCTCCTTAATTAAGGGATAATCTCCCTAATTTAAGGGATAACTGTTGCATGACTTCTCAAAGACTTCTAGCTTGAATTTCTCCATCTAATTAACTCAAGATGAATTAATTAATTAGTTTTCAAGTAGCCAGTGAGACTAAATTCGAATTTTAATTCTCAATTTTAATTCAAGGACAAATTAAAATTGGAATATTCTTGTTGCCACATTTCAACAACACATTGGGAGGACAATTGATACCAATGTTTCATGAGAGGCATTGAAGAATTGTTCTTATGCAATTGGCACAGAAATTATATTTGGCCACTTGACATTCAACATGAGTGTGAGCCAACTCCAGTTCCCAAAGATGCCTTGCTAATACATTTCAAATGACCTAGAGCTCATCACCAGTTGTTCATCTCTCAGTTGCTTCTAGGATGGCTACATTGCATTTGATATGCTCAAAAATTTCAAGGTCAAAGAGAACCATGTGGTCATCGTGCCATGGAGAGCTGGGAGGGTGTCTTGTCCCCCTACTATTGCGATGAACATGACCTCATTCCCTCACCATGGTTGTGTGCTTAAATACAAAGATGTTGGGGATATGGCCTTGGATGAAAACAATAGTGAGAGAAGGGTAAAGCCTACTTTTTTGGGTGTGTGTTATATTCTTTCCACAACTAGCCCCACGCATGGGGGGGTCATAAGGGGGGGGATAACCCCCCCTGTTCGTTGCACCAAGAGGCCCTACCTATGGTTTTGTGTGTGGTTTTCACAAATGGTTTTGGGCATGATGATTTTCTGCCCATGGTATTTTGTAGATCCTGTGAAAGGAACTACGGTTATGTTCTAATCCAGGGTTAATGGATTAGGGTTTATGGATATTTAGAAATGTATATATATGTATTGTAACAATGAAAGGAATATAATGAAAATTCAATATGGTAGTCCCAGTTTTGGGATCTAGGGGAAAATATTTGTCTATTTGTTTTATGCACTCGCCATTGTTTATTTCTGTTTTGAGAATTTATATGCATGTAATTTCTATATGGTGTTAAAACCTACATTTGGTATCAAAGATGTTTTGGCTTCAAGGGTATGCCTTTGTTACTGAGAAGTTTTGCTCGGGAATGTGGTAGACCCTATTCAGTGGGACATCTCTGAGATCGATTCTTTTGGTGAAAGAAGATGATGATCAGTGGAAAGATAGAGGTTGAGAAATTTAATGGTAAGAGTTTTGAGTTGTGGAAACTCAAGATGGAGGATTTGCTGGTGGAAAAAGATCAGTGGATCATGGTAGATCTGGGTATTAAACTAATGACAATGTCAGCTGAAGACTGGATGAAGTTGGATCAGAAGGAAAATAGCACAATACAGTTGTGTATCTCAGATTCAATATTGTTGAATGTATTAGGGGAAGCTTTAGTGAAGGCTTTGTGGAATAAGTTAAGGACTTTGTACCAATCTAAGTCTATGGGGAACAAAATATTCCTACAGAAAAAGCTGTATAACTTGAGAATGAAGGATGGAGACTCGTGACAGAGAATATGAACTCGTTTGATATTGTGGTAAGCCAATTATTATCTGTTGATATAAAAAATTCAGATGAAGATAAGTGCATCAGTTTGTTGTGTTCTCTACTATATTCATGGGATATTCTAGTTGTTGCACGAGGTAGCAATGCGACTACCTTGTAGTTTGATGAAATAGTGTCATTCTTGTTGTTGGAGGAGATGAGACAGAAAAATACGGAGGTCCAGAATAGTGATGTCTTGTCTGTACGAGGATGGTCCTAGAACAGAAACAAAAAGAAATCCTTGATTGGGAAATCAAAATCTAGAGGGAGATATAAATCTCCAGGAAAATCTGTAAAGGTGTGCTGGAAATGTGAAAAGGAAGGAAACTTCAAAAATGACTGTAGATCTAAATCTCCTAAGAAAGGAAAGTGATCTGATGATGCCCCTTTGGTAGAGGCGAAAACCACCTCAGATGAAGGTGGGGATGCGTACTTGGATTCTTCTTCAAGTACACATGTAGATCATGAGACATGGTTGATTGACTCAGGTGCATCCTTTCACTTCACTCCCCATAGGGATTGATTCTGTGAGTATGATAAATATGATGGTGGTGATGTTTTATTAGGCGATGACAGGAAGGATAGACTCATTGGTCATGGAAAAGTCAAGTTGAAGCTGCAAGGTGGAAGGATTAGAACACTTTTGGGTGTTCTTCATATTCGTGCATTGACTAGAAATTTGATTTCTGTAAGCAAGATGGATGATGCCAGTGTAAAAACAATGTTCGAGAAAGACTCCTGTAAGCTGGTTCGGGGAACACTAGTATTGATGTAGGGAGTTTGGATTGGAACTTTGTACAAGCTTCAAGGTAGAACTGTTATTGATGGGTGCAACAGTTCTGTGGTTCCTGAAAGTGGAGCATAAAGTCTAGTGGTCTTTGGAGAAAATGCCATGCTATGGCATCAAAGCCTTGGACATATTGGAGAGAAGGGCCTTCGAATACTTCATGGTAATGGTATGATAGAAGGTATGTTTAATTTCTCTCTGGATTTTGATTTTTGTGAATATTGTTTATATCGGAAGCAACATCGGGTGAGTTTCCCCTCTGGGGCTAAGAGGGCGAAACATATATTAGAGCTTATGCAGAGTGATGTGTTTGGACCTATGTCAGTTCCATCACTGGGTAAGTGTTTGTACTATGTATCATTTATAGATGAATTCTCAAGGAATACATGGATATATTTGCTTAGGAAGAAATCTCAAGTCTTTGACAGGTTTAAAGAATTTAAGGCTTTGGTGGAAAACTAGACAGAGAAGAAGATAAAGGCGTTGAGTATAGATAACTGTGGAGAGTTTTGCAAGAAGGAATTTGAAGAGTTTTTTAAGAAGTGTGGTATAACACAACAGAAAAATACTCCATACACACCTCACCAAAATGGAGTTGCAGAAAGATGAAGAGGACCCTGATGGAAAATGAAAGAAGTATGCTCAGTGGTTCCAGGTTAGGACAATAATTCTGGGCAGAGGTGGTGGAGACTGCATGTTACCTAGTCAACAGATCACCTTCATCAGTGTTGGAGGATAAGAGTCCACAAGAGGTATGGAATGGTAAGAAACCCTCTCTTTCACATATGAGAGTATTTGGATGTGATGCATATGTACATGTTCTTAGGAGAAAAGAACCAAGTTGTATAATAAATCTGAAAGGTGCATCTTTATTGGGTATAAGGATGGTTTAAAAGGTTATAAGCTCTGGAACCCAGAAACAAGGAAGGTTGTGTACAACTACGATGTGGTGTTTAGAGAGGTGAAAAATTCTATTAAACATGAAGTCCTACCAAAGGAACCTGAGAAGATAGAGTTTGAGCTAAAGGAGGAGGAATCAGACTCTACAATAGAAGATGAATAAGAGGATGAAGAGCCACAAAGTCCAGTTTTGAGAAGATCAGTTCGAGAAAGAAGGCAACCAGAAAGTTATAGTCTAAATGCTTTCTGTTCAAATTTTTCTTTATCTATTACTGATGATGATCCCAGAATTTTCAGGGAAGTGGTAAATTTAGAGGATGACAAATTCTAGAAATAGACCGTGGTTGATGAAATGGAATCTTTGCAAAAAAATGAGGTCTGGGATCTGGTGGAGTTGTCAACTGGAAGGAAACCCATTGGCAACAAATGGGTGTTTAAGAAGAAGATGAATGCAGAAGGCGAAGTGCAAAAATATGAAGCTCGGTTGGTAGAAAAAGGTTATTCCCAGGTGTTGGGAATTGATTTTGGTGATATTTTTTCTCTTGTTGCCTAGGTAGCTTCTATTAGAATACTTTTATTTGTTGTTGTTTCTGTTGTGGATCTTGAAGAAGAGATCGACATGAAGCAACTTGAAGGCTTTGTGGTGAAGGGTAAGAAAGAACTGGTATGCAGGTTAAAAATTTCTTTGTATGGGTTAAAACAGTCACCAAGGATGTGGTATCAGAAATATGATACATATATACGAGGACTTGGCTTCACCAGAAGCAAAGAAAATCACTATGTGTATTATAAATTAATTGGTGACCATGTTATTTATTTGGTATTGTATGTGGATGATATGTTGTTGATTGAAAATAACAAAGAAATTATCCAGGAATTGACGACCCAATTGTCCTCCAAATTCGACATGAAAGATCTTGGTGTTGCAAACTATATTTTGGGCATGGAAATTAAACGAGATGGGGCAAAAAGGAAGCTTTGGTGAAGCCAAAGGAAGTATGTCGAGACAATGTTGAAAATGTTTAATATGTAGGATAGCAAACCGGTGAAGGTTCTGTTGTAGTGAAAACCTAACACCCCCATTACTTTAAATAATGGGGACCCTTTCTATCAATGTTTGGCTAAGCATCTTTTATGATGTTCGTTTAAGTTAATTGACTTATAATTTTCTCATTTTTTCATTTTCATTGGATTTATGTTTTGATTATTTCATCGAATCCGACATTTCACAAGCCTTACATCGATACTTGTTTCACCTCATTTGGTCAACCAATTTTTAAATGACACTCTTTTGAAGTTTGATCATTTTCTTGCCTAGAACAAAAAATGTAAATAAATGTATAATATTTCAACTTCGGTAACTAATTAAGTTCAATATTCATTCATTGTAAATATTAGCTCTTAATTAGTTTTTACTAATATTTTATTTTTTATTTTTTCACTAACGGTCCTACAAAATGACCTAGCTAAATTGTGCTACAGATGAAAACACGTTCTGGGATCTTGGTAATTTATTCCATTAATTTGTTAGTTTAAAATAAATTGTGAAACCCAAAACCCCAAAATTTCAAACCGACTATAGTCCAATTTGTAGGATTGTTAATTCACATACCCACTTTACCTCCTTTCTTTTTCTTTCAAAAAATATGCAATAAAATTTTGCAATTGTGACATTGCGATATCACATATCGCAATTTCATTTGTCACTTGTTTTAAAACTTCTGATCATGCGATTTGCGAATTTGAAAAATATATGATAAACCATTTTCAATTTAATATAAAAAATTTAAAACGTCATATTCCACCTGACTCACCTGCCTTACCTCACCCTCAATCACCTTATCCCTCCATCCACCTCATCCTTATCACTCCATTCTTCGTTGACTTCCCTTATCCCTACATAACCCTCCACCATACTCCTCCTCATGTAATTTTTGATTTGGTTTTAAAGTTTGAATTAATTCATTGTTTTAAGTTTGAATTAATATCGTTTATGTTTTTAATAAAAAATATATATTTTTATATATAATGATTATATTTTGATTATATTTATAATATAATATTTAAAGTAAATTATTAATCAATTTTTTAAAATTAGTTTAATTAGGTTAATAATTGATTTATAATTAAGTTTAATAATGTAGCTGCAATTAATTAGCATTAATTGATTTATAACTATAATTTAATTTAGAATTAGACTTTAATTAATTTTTTTATTTTTTATTTTTAATTTTTTTAAGCCCAAACAACAAAAATTTCAGAATTTTTGAAAATTTAAATACACTAACTTTGGAAGCTCATAAAATGGAGTTTGACTTGAACAAATGACAAAAATAAAAATTATGGAGAATATTTTTAAAGTAGTTTTATTTCCAGATTTGATCATTTATTAGGTCTAGAATTCAACAGAAGATCAAGCTTCGAATATTTAATAAAACTAAATTTTTGAGTCTATTTTTCTACGTTCTCATTTGCTCACAACCTCTTATGAGTGCAGATCCATGCATCTATGTTACCCTTGACCAATTAAATCATTGCAAGCATCAATAGAAAGCTCTAACTTCTTTTTAAATTATTTATTTAATCAAATTTGATTATATATGTTTTAATTCCAGATATGATATTTTGATTTGATTTGATTTTGCAATTTAAATTGGTTTTGTTGAAGGAAAACAATTTAAAAGATGAGGCATAGAAGATCTCAATCAATGAGAATGCTCTAGCAATGGAAGAATGGAATTTTGGGCCAATGAAAATTGATGGAGTAGATTTATTCTTCAACAAACTTCCCTATTTTAAATTCTTTTGTAAATATTATAAATAATAGATTGTAGAATATATTAGGGGTTTCTCTTCTATGCAATTCTGAATTCTTAAAAACATTATTGTAATAGGGATTTAGAGTTGTAGGTGAGAGGAGAGAAATTCTCAAATCTAGAGATTATTGAGGATTTTTCTTTTGCATTCTAAATTATGTATGGAGAACAGAGCTTGCACTACTATAGCTCTTGTTGTAACAACATAAGTCAAAGATTACAGATGGCTGTTGGAGACCAGAGCCAGAGAAATGGATTCAATAAATTGGTATTGGTAATACTACTGTTTTAAATACTAGTTTCATTTTAGGATGGAAAGAATGTGTCATTTTATTCATATTGTGCACTATTGTCAGTATAATTTGTCTTAATCATATGTTATTATTTAACTTTTTTCTTATAGGTTGAATTATGATTTTTGAGTAACTATTTACCCAGATATTGTCTTTTAATATTGATTTAACAAACAATAATATTTTGTGAACTATTTCCTTATATTATTGTTTAATCATTCGAATCACTGATTTAACAATCAATCTCATTTTGTGAACTACTTTTTAAATAATGTTGATTGATTATCTTAGTTAAGATGTCTCTAAATAGAATGTGTTTTGGTATTCATAATGTCAGTTAATTGAACTACTTTGTTAGCTTGATATTCATTATAAGCCAGACATATTTAAATCCCAATCATTTAAATATCTTTCTCTCGGTTGGATTAGATCTATATCTGCCTAATTGAGATATGATTAGGATTTAGTTCATTTTGCTTTCATTCTATGATTAATTTTGCATTTAGATTTAATTATATATTTCTAGAAGTCCTCTTCCCAAAGAGGCAAACTTTAATTGTGGCTTGGCTGAGCCCCAAATCAACTTAAGGATCACTTTCTTGCATGATCAGCAAAATCGCTGATCTGATGTCTCTTCTACATTGGTGGATGAAATTCATATTTTAAGCCATTGGAGATTGAGAAAAGGTAACTGAACCTAGTTAAATTAGTTAGAACCACCATTCCAAATGGAAAAGAAACTGCTTTAAGGTCCAGACCAGGTGGACATCCCCAACGTTGTTGCAGTGAATTTCAAGGCATTACCATTTTTGGTGCTAGATGGAGGCATGAAACTTGCTGTCTATTGGAGTCTTTGTATTCTAACATTTTATTTTTTACAATGACTCCTCTTAAACTTCCAATTTGGAGTTGTATATTTAGATGTGCATCTTCCAATACTCTACTCGAAGTGGTAAGACTCTTGTCTCAGGTAAAGTTTAATGGTAAGAGAAATTCTTATGCTTTTAATCATGCCTTTTAATTTATTCAAAAATTTTCAAATTCTAATTTTCATGATATTGATGAAGGCATTTTATGCAGGATTTTTACTCTTACATTTGTGACAAAAGCAAGAAGTTGGTGTCAGTCTCTTCCAGTTGCCTCAATTCACAACTGGGATCAATTTGTTACAATGTTCCTTTGTAAATTTGACAGCTATAACTACGAATATGTATGTGATGAAATTAAAGATTTATGAATATTTGAAAATGAATCTTTGATTGATTTTACCATTCGTTTTCATTTAAATTGCTTGAAATTTAAAATTGAAGATAATCCTTCGAAAGTTGAATTATTAGATTGGTTTGAATATATTTTCTCTTTTCCTCCCATTCACAATCCATGTGGAATTATTACAAGCTTTGATCAATCCCCTTCAAATTCTATTAACATAATTGAGAATTCCAACATAGAGGTGCATATCAATCATGATGAGGTGGCTTCGGCCATGTATGATAAATTCTTAATTTTAATACACATTTCTTATGGTATTAATAATAATCATGTTAATAAACCAATATTGCAAATATTGCAAAATTTCGCTAATCAATCTCAAGAAGATACTGGCAACAATATTGGAGAAGATACTGCTTTGAAATCTGAAAATTATTGTGCATTAAATTCAGAAAATCAAAGCATAAATCAACGAGTATAAGCAACAATGTTTGTTCCCAATAACACGCAATATGCTGTACAAATTTCTGAATTCTTTTAGGATGAACAAATGCCAAATTCATAACAAAAAAACAACATTCTTCAAGAAAGCACAAGTACACAAATGAATGATCTCAAATATGAAATTAACAATGAACATAATGCACAAGAGTTCCTAAATAGAGACACTTTTAAATCCATTACTTATGATTCTCATTTCTATCTCTATCCTGATGTTTTCGCTGATAATAATTTATTCCCTCTTTGTAATAATGATATTTCAGAAAATAGAGAGGGTGATCTAAATGAATTAACAATTAGTTTTTATCAAGATAAAGAATTAATTGTTGAATTGAGGCTTCTGTGATCCATATCAATTTTATGAAAGGTTTTTCAACGTAAATCAAATTTCATGTGATTTACATCGAAAAATCTCTCATAAAAAAGAATTAATTATTGATCATTCTTCTAACATTAATGAATATGTGTTTCATCTTCATTCTTGTTTTGATACATTGGATGAGATCGAAGAGAATTGTAATGAATGTCATGAGGTCATTTATGATAGTTACCTTGACATTGAAGATATTGATTTGTCTTTTTCACAATTGAATCTTCATGATCAAAGTCGAATAAAATGTGAAAATGAAGAACGCTCTAATTCATAAATTGTCACAAATAGTTCTCATTTCTAGACAATTAATCATACTCATGATTTCAATGTTCAAGAAACCATTCGAATTCATGATTTATTTGACGATCAAGCTCTCATTCCTATTCATAGTCATAATTCTCTTTCTAATTCACAAGTTGGTATTAGCAATCATTCAAATTCTATTTTACATTAGACCAAATCTTGTGAAGAGGAAATTGTTTTAAATCAATCTTAATTGTGTCGTAATAATAATTGTAAAACTAGTGTAAACTACGATTTGATTTTGTTATTTTTCATTCACTTATTTTGTCTAATTTCATATTTGTTTTATGTTTTTAGTTTTTGATTTTTAGATACTTTTTGCTGGCATATTAAGCAGTTCAATATTGAACACTTTGCTAATGCATTGTCTGAAAGGGAAAATGAACTTTTACATCACAATAATGAACATCGAGAACTATTAATCTTCTAATTTCATTTGATGTTCATTTATTATCAATTGCTTCTATCTTCTCAAAAGCAGTGTCAACAAGAGAGTGCATTTTTACAATATAACCAACAATCTAATTTAATTCATAATCTTCCATTGTATCTAACATATTTTCATCCATTTTTCATTGACCCGTTTGAAAAATGTTTGGATAATTTTCCTACACGGAAGATTGTTAATAATTTAACATATGCACATAATACTAACAAATTTATGCATGCCATTTTATCTAAAATCTCATTTCCATGATTTGGCATGTTATCTTCTCTTTTGAATCCATTCCAATCATCAATAGAAATTCATCCATATTTCTATGGTCCAATTGAATTTCAATTGGAAAGGACATTTCAAGGGAAGGTAATTGTAAATAATATATTGGCAATAACTTAACAATTTTTATTCAGATTTAGTTTTCTTAATTTAATTATATTTGTATTTTTGTTGCTAATGTTTGACATGTACATACATGCAGGAAATAAAATGCGTGCATGGTTACATTGGAAATATGACTATACCTGGTCATGTTTCCTTCATTAAGTTAGAAATAGGAATATATTAATTTGGATTATATTTATTTTTGTCTTCATTTATTTCATTATTTCAGATTTTCAATAAGCAAGTAATAAATCAAACTTTTTCTGAGCATCCCTTCTCATTTTTGGAAAAAAATCTAGAACATTTTAGAAGTTCTTGAATAGCCATATCATACATATTTGTGAACCCCTTAATTGTCCTGTTTGAAAAACTTCATCACATTGATCATACATGAAGAAATTCAAAGAATTTTCTACACCTAACAAATTTTTATTCATAAGTATGTCTGAAAAAGAACTCGTTTTCATCACTCTTGTCTTCCGATGTAAATTTGAGGTGGATGCAATATGAAAACTCATTACTTAGCATTTTTAGATCAAATAAGTAGATGATAATGAACATGAGAGAAATTGAAGATTCATGAGGTAAAATTTACAATTAATTTTCTTCCAGGTATGCATTTACAGGTTCATCGTCATCTATTGTTAGTTTTATTTTTCATAATTTATATCTTATTCTCATTCTATTTCTTTTTCCAGGTCTTCATTGACTTGATTGTGGAGACTTAAGATAAGAAAGCAACTAGACCTTTTCTAAATCTGCTTCATGTTCAGGGAAGTAATTATTGTTTCATCTGAATTTGAAAACTCTTTTAATTTTGCTTATATTCATTGGAACTCCAATAAAATTTCAATACATTACTAGAAGGTTTATATCAGATCATCACAAAATCACAAATCTCCTCATAAGAATGTTTTGATAACATCTTTCTCCGATTGAATACTCTTGATAGTTAATTAAATTATTAAAAGGGTTTTTGTTAAAAGACAAAGTTAAGTTGGTCGCCTTCTTTTTAATTGAATACTTTAAGAAGTTGTTGGCCCCACATAATGCCATGTCTCATATCGCTTTTCGCATACCAGAGGTTTTTAATTGAGCATATCCCCAATATCTTTAATCACCAATCTCCGATAGTTGACTTCACCAATATTACAATGTTCACACAACCCTGGACCTGATATGACATCTAAATCTAGTTCTGAAGGATATCGTGTCCGTTCATAAATCACAATTTTGGTAGGTACATATGTTTAAAGGTATCGATGTCTCAAATCCGATATGAAATTAAATTTTCATGAAAGAACTACTAGGTCTGTCCTTCATCACACATCAGTGTATCAATAATATTACATCTCGTAATCAAAACTTCCAATCATCGATCTCTTATAAATCCAAATCTGGTCCCACCAATGGGCCACGTCATCTAGCGCATTCCCGTTATCATAAGAATAATATCGTCATTTCCTTTTCCTAACAGTTCTGATCTTCGATATGATTATTCTCTGATATCGCCATCATTCCATCACAATTTCCCATCACATATGCTCATATCGCAATCCTCCTATCGCAACGCTTGTATTGCATCACAAAACTCAAATGACGCATTATATTTACATCCTCCGATGCGATAAAATCCGGTATATGCCTCTCTGCCGTTATCTTTTAACCATTGCATAATACTCAATCACATATCGATAAAGATAAATCTAACATCCTAATGATTAAGCATAGCAAAGAAACTTGCGATGCAAAACATCTGACGAGGCACTGTCTTGTATAAAATACTTTAAGGCACTCTTGGGCAACCACTATGGTAATGAAGCAATTGATAAGAAATTTGAACATGACTAAATAATTTTCGATTTCTCTTATATTTGGGTTTTAATATATCACTCTATATTTAATATGCAAATTCAAGACCTCTCCATCTATACTTTTGTTTTACATTGTCTTGGATTTGGTCTTGATTCTAAAGAATTTATGAAATCATGGAGTTGATATGAAACTTGTAATATTAAGAGAACATTCATGGCTGTGATTCATAAAGAAGTTTATCTTCATTTTTATTTCTAATGGATTTGATTTATTTTCGATTCCTTGAACACGAAACATTGTTTTCTTTTAATTTACTGCTCGCTTTAGTATAGATTTAATAAATGATGATTTTGGGTTAATAAGATTTTAGTTTGTTCAGCTTCTTCATGCTTTTAATTCTAATTAAAGGAAGAAGTTAACTAGTATTGGAGATGATAATACCTTTGAAATAAGATTAAATGCAATTCTCCAATGGTATGCGCCCACTTCCATTTATTTACTTTTGGTTTTAGTTTTGTTTTTAGTTTTCGTTGATCTTGAACTCTGTTTTACAGGTCTTTGTGAACCTTTTGCACCTCTACCAAATCAGTTTTGAAGTTCGTTCTCTTTTGTTCAGATGGCTTTGAGATTCTTGAAAGAAGCAGTAATGATCCTCATCAAATTAGCTATACTAGGAGTTTCTAAACTTTTAACTATTTCTTTAAGCATTACTTTTGTCAAAAAATGTTTAAGATGCTTTTTGCAGGTTTTTCTTCGAAACAAGAAACTTTACAGTAGATAGAGACTTCTCATTTAACTTATTATCGATCATCACTGCTATTCAACCGAAGTTGGTGTCAGTCTCTTCCAATTGCCTCAATTCACAACTGGGATCGTCAGTCTCTTCCAGTTGCCTCAATTCACAACTGGGATCAATTTGTTACAATGTTCCTTTGTAAATTTGACAGCTATAACTACGAATATGTATGTGATGAAATTAAAGATTTATGAATATTTGAAAATGAATCTTTGATTGATTTTACCATTCGTTTTCATTTAAATTGCTTGAAATTTAAAATTGAAGACAATCCTTCGAAATTTGAATTATTAGATTGGTTTGAATATATTTTCTCTTTTCCTCCCATTCACAATCCATGTGGAATTATTACAAGCTTTGATCAATCCCCTTCAAATTCTATTAACATAATTGAGAATTCCAACATAGAGGTGCATATCAATCATGATGAAGTGGCTTCGGCCATGTATGATAAATTCTTAATTTTAATACACATCTCTTATGGTATTAATAATAATCATGTTAATAAACCAATATTGCAAAGCTTGCAAAATTTCGCTAATCAATCGCAAGAAGATACTGGCAACAATATTGGAGAAGATACTGCTTTGAAATCTGAAAATTATTGTGCATTAAATTCAAAAAATCAAAGCATAAATCAACAAGTACAAGCAACAATGTTTGTTCCCAATAACACGCAATATGCTGTACAAATTTCTGAATTCTTTTAGGATGAACAAATGCCAAATTCAGAAAAAAAACAACATTCTTCAAGAAAGCACAAGTACACAAATGAATGATCTCAAATATGAAATTAACAATGAACATAATGCACAAGAGTTCCTAAATAGAGACACTTTTAAATCCATTACTTCTGATTCTCATTTCTATCTCTATCCTGATGTTTTCGCTGATAATAATTTATTCCCTCTTTGTAATAATGATATTTCAGAAAACAGATAGGGTGATCTAAATGAATTAGCAATTAGTTTTTATCAAGATAAAGAATTAATTGTTGAATTGAGGCTTCTGTGATCCATATCAATTTTATGAGAGGTTTTTCGACGTAAATCAAATTTCATGTGATTTATGTCGAAAAATATCTCATAAAAAAGAATTAATTATTGATCATTCTTCTAACATTAATGAATATGTGTTTCATCTTCATTCTTGTTTTGATACATTGGATGAGATCGAAGAGAATTGTAATGAATGTCATGAGGTCATTTATGATAGTTACTTTGACATTGAAGATATTGATTTGTCTTTTTCACAATTGAATCTTCATGGTCAAAGTCGAATAAAATGTGAAAATGAAGAACGCTCTAATTCATAAATTGTCACAAATAGTTCTCATTTCTAGACAATTAATCATACTCATGATTTCAATGTTCAAGACACCATTCGAATTCATGATTTATCCGACGATCAAGCTCTCATTCCTATTCATAGTCATAATTCTCTTTCTAATTCACAAGTTGGTATTAGCAATCATTCAAATTCTATTTTACATTAGACCAAATCTTGTGAAGAGGAAATTGTTTTAAATCAATCTTAATTGTGTTGTAACAATAATTGTAAAACTAGTGTAAACTACGATTTGATTTTGTTATTTTTCATTCACTTATTTTGTCTAATTTCATATTTGTTTTATGTTTTTAGTTTTTGATTTTTAGATACTTTGTGCTGGCATATTAAGCAGTTCAATATTGAACACTCTGCTAATGCATTGTCTGAATGGGAAAATGAACTTTTACATCACAATCATGAACATCGAGAACTATTAATCTTCTAATTTCAATTGATGTTCATTTATTATCAATTGCTTCTATCTTCTCAAAAGAAGTGTCAACAAGAGAGTGTATTTTTACAATATAACCAACAATTTAATTTAATTCATAATCTTCCATTGTATCTAACATATTTTCATCCATTTTTCATTGACCCGTTTGAAAAATGTTTGGATAGTTTTCCTACACGGAAGATTGTTAATAATTAACATATGCACATAATACTAACAAATTTATGCATGCCATTTTATCTAAAATCTCATTTCCATGATTTGGCATGTTATCTTCTCTTTTGAATCCATTCCAATCATCAATAGAAATTCATCCATATTTCTATGGTCCAATTGAATTTCAGTTGGAAAGGACATTTCAAGGGAAGGTAATTGTAAATAATATATTGGCAATAACTTAACAATCTTTATTCAGATTTAGTTTTCTTAATTTAATTATATTTGTATTTTTGTTGCTAATGTTTGACATGTACATACATGTAGGAAATAAAATGCGTGCATGGTTACATTGGAAATATGACTATACCTAGTCATGTTTCCTTCATTAAGTTAGAAATAGGAATATATTAATTTGGATTATATTTATTTTTGTCTTCATTTATTTCATTATTTCAGATTTTCAATAAGCAAGTAATGAATCAAAATTTTTCTGAGCATCCCTTCTCATTTTTGGAAAAAAATCTAGAACATTTTAGAAGTCCTTGAATAGCCAGATCATACATATTTGTGAATCCCTTAATTGTCCTGTTTGAAAAACTTCATCACATTGATCATACATGAAGAAATTCCAAGAATTTTCTACACCTAACAAATTTTTATTCATAAGTATGTCTGAAAAAGAACTCGTTTTCATCACTCTTGTCTTCCGATGTAAATTTGAGGTGGATGCAATATGAAAACTCATTACTTAGCATTTTTAGATCAAATAAGTAGATGATAATGAACATGAGAGAAATTGAAGATTCATGAGGTAAAATTTACAATTAATTTTCTTCCAGGTATGCATTTACAGGTTCATCGTCATCTATTGTTAGCTTTATTTTTCATAATTTATATCTTATTCTCATTCTATTTCTTTTTCCAGGTCTTCATTGACTTGATTGTGGAGACTTAAGATAAGAAAGCAACCAGACCTTTTCTAAATCTGCTTCATGTTCAGGGAAGTAATTATTGTTTCATATGAATTTGAGAACTCTTTTAATTTTGCTTATATTCATTGGAACTCCAATAAAATTTTAATACATTACTAGAAGGTTTATATCAGATCATCACAAAATCACAAATCTCCTCATAAGAATGTTTTGATAACATCTTTCTCCGATTGAATACTCTTGATAGTTAATTAAATTATTAAAAGGGTTTTTGTTAAAAGGCAAAGTTAAGTTGGTCGCCTTCTTTTTAATTGAATACTTTAAGAAGTTGTTGGCCCCACATAATGCCATGTCTCATATCGCATTTCGCATACCAGAGGTTTTTAATTGAGCATATCCCCAATATCTTTAATCACCAATCTCCGATAGTTGACTTCACCAATATTACAATGTTCACACAACCCTGGACCTGATATGACATCTAAATCTAGTTCTGAAGGATATTGTGTCCGTTCATAAATCACAATTTTGGTAGGTACATATGTTTAAAGGTATCGATATCTCAAATCTGATATGAAATTAAATTTGCATGAAAGAACTACCAGGTCTGTCCTTCATCGCACATCAGTGTATCAATAATATTGCATCTCGTAATCAAAACTTCCAATCGTCGATCTCTTATAAATCCAAATCCGGTCCCACCAATGGGCCACGTCATCTAGCACATTCCCGTTATCATAAGAATAATATCGTCATTTCCTTTTCCTAACAGTTCTGATCTTCGATATGATTACTCTCTGATATCGCCATCATTCCATCACAATTTCCCATCACATATGCTCATATCGCAATCCTCCTATCGCAACGCTTGTATTGCATCACAAAACTCAAATGACGCCTTATATTTACATCCTCCGATGCGATAAAATCCGGTATATGCCTCTCTGCCGTTATCTTTTAACCATTGCATAATACTCAATCACATATCGATAAAGATAAATCTAACATCTTAATGATTAAGCATAGCAAAGAAACTTGTGATGCAAAACATCCGACGAGGCACTGTCTTGTATAAAATACTTTAAGGCACTCTTGGGCAACCACTATTGTAATGAAGCAATTGATAAGAAATTTGAACATGACTAAATAATTTTCGATTTCTCTTATATTTGGGTTTTAATATATCACTCTATATTTAATATGCAAATTCAAGACCTCTCCATCTATACTTTTGTTTTACATTGTCTTGGATTTGGTCTTGATTCTAAAGAATTTATGAAATCATGGAGTTGATATGAAACTTGTAATATTAAGAGAACATTCATGGCTGTGATTCATTAAGAAGTTTATCTTCATTTTTATTTCTAATGGATTTGATTTATTTTCGATTCCTTGAACACGAAACATTGTTTTCTTTTAATTTACTGCTCGCTTTAGTATAGATTTAATAAATGATGATTTTGGGTTAATAAGATTTTAGTTTGTTCAGCTTCTTCATGCTTTTAATATTAATTAAAGGAAGAAGTTAACTAGTATTGGAGATGATAATACCTTTGAAGTAAGATTAAATGCAATTCTCCAATGGTAAGTTTTATGTGCCCACTTCCATTTATTTACTTTTGGTTTTAGTTTTGTTTTTAGTTTTCGTTGATCTTGAACTCTGTTTTACAGGTCTTCGTGAACCTTTTGCACCTCTACCAAATCAGTTTTGAAGTTTGTTCTCTTTTGTTCAGATGGCTTTGAGATTCTTGAAAGAAGCAGTAATGATCCTCATCAAATTAGCTAGACTAGGAGTTTCTAAACTTTTAACTATTCCTTTAAGCATTACTTTTGTCAAAAAATGTTTAAGATGCTTTTTGCAGGTTTTTTTTCGAAACAAGAAACTTTACAGCAGATAGAGACTTCTCATTTAACTTATTATCGATCATCACTGCTATTCAACCTCTACATTTTGAGAGCCTCATTTCTTATAACTCTGCAAGATAGAAAAATTTAAATCTCAATATCGGAAGGAATGCGCATATGCTTATTTTCTTTAACTTTTTTGTTGAGACATTTGTATAAGTAGTCTTGTTGGAGTTTATCTTTTAAATTTGGATTTTTCTTTCAGTTTTTTCTTTCTTCAATTTTTTTTTGTTTATTGATTTCTTTTCTTACTTTAGTTTAAGAATTCTTTTCCTTTTTCTTTTGGTTTTTATTTTATTTTGGTGACTCTGTCATGATTTATATGAAAGGTCTTTTTCCTTGCCCAACAACGATAAATATACATGAGAAATCTCATAACTCTATCTATTTCAGTGAATTTCATTTATCATTAAAGGCATATCCTTTTGGAACCATAATACCATCTTGCTTTAAATATTTTTCATAGAGGAACACACATCCTTACTAAGTGATATAGTTTACTTTTTCGAGGAAAAAATTGATTTGATCTTAACATAATGAATTCCGCCCACCCCTCCACATAAAATCCTTTGATTGATAGTTATATGGAAAGAATTTGGAGTAAACATTATGAAAGTATTATGTCAATTAACCATAAATCTCTATTACCATCCCACCTATTTTACTCAAATACATCATAAACTAAAAGCTTGAAAAATGTTCTTATCAAAAGCGTGATTAAAGAGGAAGCATGGGAAATACAAGTAAACCATCGTGGCTATGGACGTTCGCTGGCAATGGGACTAGGCTTGTATGGAATAAAAGACAACTTTGTCGGGGTACTGTTTAGGCTCACTGGCAGTGAAGCAATGTCAGAGACCTATCATAAAATGGATATATGCTTTATCAAAAACTCATATATGTACCTTCTTCTATTTTTCATATGAGGTAGTTTTAATTTTTTTTCCCAAATTTGATTTCATGACTTTTACTCGAGTCTTCTTTGAGTACTTATCTTTATAAACTCATATTACTAAATCTATCTATGTGGGACCTATGGAAATATTTTATTATTGGATGATTTCGTGATTTCCATTATTTTTAACCTTTGGGTAAATTAAAGTTCATTATTTTTAACCAGAGATAATTAGTTCTTCCTATTGTGTCGCCATTATTGTAGGAAAAACCCAACACCCCCCATTATTTCAAATAATGGGGACCCTTTCCATTAATTTTTGGCTAAGCATTTTTTATGATGTTCATTTAAGTTAATTGACTTACAATTTTATCATTTTTTTCACTTTTATCGGATTTCTGTTTTGATTGTTTCATTGTATATGAATTTTCACAAGATTTTCGTTGATACTTGTTCGCCTCATTTGGTCAAATAGTTTGTAAATGACACTCCTTTGAAGTTTGATCATTTTCTCGTCTAGACTAAAAAATATAAATAAATGTATAATATTTCAATATTTGTAACTAATTAAGTTCAATAGTCATTCATTGCAAATATTAGCTCTTAATTAGTTTTTATTAATATTTTTATTTTTCACTAACGGTCCTACAAAATGACCCAACTAAATTATACAACGGATGAAAAGACATTATGGGATCTTGGTAATTTACTCCAATTTGTTATTTAAAAACAAATTGACAAATCCAAAACCCCAAAAATACAAAGCGGCTATAGTCCAATTTATAGGGTTGTTAATTCACGTGGGGTCCACTTTACCTCCATTCTCTTCCATCCAAAAAATTTGCAATAAAATTTTGCGATTACGATATCGTATATTATAATTTCATTTGACACTTATTTTAAGACTTTCGATTGTGTGATTTGCAATTTTGAAAAATATACAATAATGTATTTTCAATTTAATATAAAGTTTTTAAAACTCCTTATACCTTCTGACTCACACGCTTTACCTCACCCTCACGTCACCTTATCCCTCCATCAACCTCATCCTTATCACTCCATTCTTCGTTAGCTTCCCTTATCTCTCCGTAACCCTCCACCATACACCTCCTCACGTAATCTTTGATTTGTCTTAAAATTTGAATTAATTCATTGTTTAAAGTTTGAATTAATATGAGTTGGTTTAAGTTATTAGTAAAATACCATATTTTAACTATAATTATAATATAATAATATTTTAAATTAATTATTAAATCATTTTTAAAATTATGTTAATAATTGATTTATAATTAATAAGTTTAATAAAGTAGCGGAAATTAATTAGCATTAATCAATTAATAACCGTAGTTTAATTTAGAATTAGATTTTAATTAAAAAAATGATTTTTAGCCTAAGCAACAAATAATCCATAATTTTGTAAAATTTAAATACACCAACTTTGGATGTTGATAAATGGAGTTTTACTTTGCCAAATGAGGTCGAGGACGACTCATTGGAAAGATAGAATTATGGAGAATATTTCTGAAGTAGTTTCATTTCCAGATTTGATTATTTATTGGATCTAAAATCCAGCAAAAGATCAAGCTCTAAATTTTTAATAAAATTAATTTTCTAAGTTTAATTTTCTACATTCTCATTTGCTCACAGCCTCTTCTAGGTGCAGATCCATGCGTCTATGTTACCCTTGACCAATTAAATCATCACAAACATCAATAGAAAGCTCTGATTTCGTTTTAAATTATGTATTTAATCAAATTTTATTAGATATGTTTTAATTCCAAATTTGGTATTTTGATTTGATTTTGCATTTTAAATTGGTTTTTTGTAGGGAAACAGTTGAAAAGATGAAGAGAATAAGATCTCAATCAACGAGAATGCTCCAGCAATAGAGGAATGAAATTCTGGGCCAATGAAAATTGATGGAGCAAATTTATTCTTCAACAAACTTTCCTATTTTGAATTCTTTTGTAAATATTATAAATAATAGATTATAGAATGTATTAGGGGCTTCTCTTCTCTGCAATTCTGAATTTCTTAAAAGCACTATTGTAATAGGGATTTAGAGTTGTAGGTGAGAGGAAAGAAAATCTCATGTCTGGGGATTAATGAGGATTTTTCTTTTGCATTCTAAATTATGTATGGGGAACAAAGCTTGCACTACTACAGCTCTTGTTGTAACAACAAAAGTTCAAATATTGTAGAGGATTGTTGGAGACCAGAGCGAGAGAAATGAATTCAATAAATTGGTATTTATAATATTGTTGTTTTAAATACTAGTTTCATTTTATGATGACATGAATGTGTCATTTTATTCATATTTGTGCACTATTGTCAATATGAGTAATTTGCCTCAATCATATGTTATTATTTATCTATGCTCTTATGGGTTGAATTTTGATTTATGAGTAACTATTTACTCAGAAATATGTTTTTTAATATTTATTTAACAACCAACAATATTCTGTGAACTATTTCGTTATATTATTGTTTAATCATTCAAATTATTGGTTTAACAATCAATATCATTTTGTGAACTACTTCTTAAATGATGTTGATTAATTATCTTATTTAAGATGTCTTGGAATAGAATGTGTTTTGGTATTCATAATGTGAGTTAATTGAATTAATTTGTTAGCTTAATATTTATAAGCCAGACATGTTTAAATCCCAATCATTTAAATATCTTGCTATCAGTTGGGTTAGATCTATATCTGCCTAATTGAGATATCATTAGGATTTAGTTCGTTTTGCTTACATTCTAAGATTAATTTTGCATTTAGATTTAATTCTATATTTCTACAAGTCATCTTCCCAAAGAGGCAAACTTTAGTTGTGGCTTGGTTGAGCCCTAAATCAGCTTAAGGATCACTTTCTTGCCTGATCAACAAGAGGGCTGATCTAATGTCTCTTCTCCATTGGAGGATGAAAGTCATATTTTAAGCCATTGGAGATTGAGATAAGGTAATTGGACCTAGTTAAACCAATTAAAACCACCATTCCGAACAGAAAATGAGCTTCTTTAAGGTCTGGACCGAGCGTTCATCCCCAAGGTGGTTGCAACGAATTTCGAGGCATCAACATGTTCCTATTCTCGTCGGTGTAAATTTATCTACTGAACAGTGTCCCAAAGCACAAGAAAAGGAAAATGACATGTCATGTTCCATACGCAAGTGCAGTCGGTGGCCTGATGTATTCAATGGTCTGTACTAGACCAGACATTGCACATGCAGTGGGAGTATTAAGCAGGTTTATGTCAAAACTAGGGAAGGAGCATTAGACATCAATGAAGTGGGTTTTCAGGTTTTTGCGTGGCACTAGTGATTATGGCATGTGCTACCAAGAAAAGCCAGGATTGGATAGAGTTTTGGACATATGTTGATTTGTTGATGCAGACTGGGTTGGAGATCTGGATCAGAGAAGATCTACAAGTGAGTATGTTATGCATTGGTTTGTACTAGACCAGACATTGCATATTCAGTGGGAGTATTGAGCAGGTTTATGTCAAAACTAGGGAAGGAGCATTGGACAATAGTGAAGTGGGTTTTCAGGTATTTGCGTAGCACTAGTGATTATGGTCTGTGCTACCAAGAAAGACTAGGATTTGATAGAGTTTTGGACATCCGTGGATTTTTTTATGTAGACTTAGGTGGAGATCTGGATAAGATAATACCTACAAGTGGGTACATATTTAAGCTATTTGGAGGTGCAGTAGTTGGATGAGAAAGAGAGAGTCTATAGTGGCACTTTCAACTACAGAGGCAGAATACATGGAAGCTACTCATGCAAGCAAGGAAGCAGTTTGGTTTCAGAGATTGTGTTTAAGTATGGGGTTGGTACAATGAGATAAAAGGTTAGACTATGACAACCAAAGTGCAATTTTCTTGGAAAAGAACCCTAATTATCATTCAAAAACAAATCACATTGATTTTTAGTATCCTTTGTGAAAGATATGATTGAGGACAAAAAGGTGTTGCTGGTAAAGGTGGAGACTTTGAAGAATGTTGCAGATGCATTGATGAAGTCTATGAGCATTGAGAAGTTCTCTTGGTGTAGAGAAACAATAGGTGTTGAAGGGTGGACCAATGACTAAGCTCTCATATGACTCCCCATGGAAAGAAAATGAAAAGTGGGAGAATGTTGGGTGTGTGTCATATTATTTCCACAACTAGCCCCATGTGCGGGAGGCAGGCGGTCGGGGGGGGAGGGGGTGAGGGTGATAGTCTCTTTTGTTCGTTGCACCTGGTGCAACAGGGGGATCATGAGGGGGGTTTATGTGGGTGGCAACCCCCCTTTACAGGGTCCGCGACAGAGCCCGAGGAATTTTTTATTGGACCCTATATTAGGTGGGCGAACATACCTATGGTTTTGTGCTTGTTTTTGCACATGGCTTTGGGCATGATGGTGTTTTACCCATGGTATTTTGTAGAGGCGGTTAAGGTAACTGCGATTATGTTATAATCTAGGGTTAATGAATTGGGGTTTATGGATGCTTCACCATGTATATGTATGTATTGTAACAATAAAAGGAATATAATGAAAAATCACTCTAGTAGTCTCGATTTTGGAATCTAGGGGAAAATCTCTGTGTATATATGTTTTATGTTTTATTCTCTCACCAATGTTTATTTTTTGTTTTTAGAATTCGTATGCAGGTAATTTCTGTAGGTGGTTAAAGCCTACACTCTGGGCTTCAAGGAGCTATAAGGAGGAATGAGGGATATGGTGACTACGAAGAGGAGTTATTACGACTTTGAGCATTAAGTTACACATGAGGCCATAAATGAGAATTAATAGTGAGAGGGGTGTAGATGTGGGGGGGGGGGGGGGGGGGGGTTGATCTTTTAAACACATGAGCTACTCACATGTTTGTAATAAGGTGGAGTTATGTTGCATGGCTACTAGTTGTTGGTGGTAGTCATGTCACCATTAAATAGATTGATTTGGTGCAGTTATCAGGTGAGCACCTAAATCCAAATGAGGAAGATAAAAATATTAAATAAATTGAGAATTGAAATAATATGAATTCATGATGCAAGATTAATATACAATAACAATGACTATGGTCTAAGAAGCATTATTTTCAAATCCCTATTATTTCCATCAAAGACACTTATATTCAACAACAATGTTTATGGTCTAATAAACATTATTTTCAAATTCTTATTATTTATATTAACAACACTTGTAATCTAAGTAATAGTGGTTTGCCTGTCGAGGGATTTGATTTCAAGTGATAGAAACTAAAAAATGACACCCAAAATAGGAGAATAATATTTGATTGTGAACCCTCGTGCATGTGAAAAAATCCTCTTATATGTAGAAGGGTATAATGAGTCCTTTCAATTGAGTTTGAGATCTCAAAATCTAATGTTAGTTAATGAACAAGGAAATTGTTTCAAAAGGTGACAAGGTGATGGCTTGATTTTCCTTTCCAATTTATTTATTTATTATTGTTGTTATTATTATGAAAACCTTCTATAAATTTAGTTTTTCCACCCTCCTTTTTAAAAGAAATTATAAAAACCTTCTAAAAAGTTATTTTTTCCACCCTTGACTACCACCTTTTCCAATATAGAGTATAAGTTTAGGGAAAATACATGTTGGATTTAAAGAGACACTATGTTTAACTATTACCATATCTAACGAAATGAGTATGTAACCATACATAAAATAAGGTATTAGTAATAGATTCTATAACAATATATAGACACCTACATTCTTTTGAGGGTATACTATACTTTGATAACAATCGAGTGAAAAATATTATCTCTTATTATTATGACATCATATTTCAATTTTGAAACAATTCATGTTGTGGGATATGAAAACTAAGAGGTGGTAAATCTATAATATTGTTGAGCTAAAATCTATTTTCAACTCAAGAAGTGTTTTAATACATAATAATAGGGGTAAGTAGAGCCCTTTAGATGCAAACATTCTAGTACCGAGAATTTCAAAATAGACTATAGTGTTAGTGAACTCAAACTCTATATACTAGTATCTTTTCTTTCTAGAGTTAACATGGAATTTAAGGATAGTACTTATAGAAAATATAAATCTCATACAAGAAACCAAATCATGTCTTTCACACCTATAATGTACCCTACTATTAGTGGTAATGTGACTCACTTATCACATGATCAAATTCACATATATTAATCCTTATTCTCTACATCTAGGGGAAACCACAAATGAAGGTGTTGTAAGAGCCTTAATTGACTAGTTGACAAAGATAAAGATTTGACTATAAGTAATATAGAGTTGACTTAAATAAGTAGTCATTTCAATTAATTAAATGGTTTGGTCATTTTTTCAAAAAAGGTAGATACAATGGTTTTAGCTACCCCCTCTTTATCTAAGAGTATATATATGAATCATTCTTTAATTTTAATTAGAGAGTTATCAATGAATTAATAAAGAATACTTATTTTTGGCTCTATAGTTAGTTTTCTCCCTTTCTCCATATATGTGTATGCTTGAATAGATAGATAGGTTATATATTATGGTCATTTTCTTATGTTTTACAATTGGTAAATAGATGCATTATGATCCCTTAGACTACAACATTGTTTCCATTGTTAGTTATATGTATTTGAGACATTTTTGTAGAAGATCCATCTACATGTAGTCAAAGATAAATATAACTAGGCATTGGGAGATACAACTAGAAAACTATATGAAGAATTATGCCAAGAAAAATCGGTTGACCCTTTCATAGTCTAGGGCATCATTCTACAAACAAAACCCATGAAAAACTATAAAGACAATACCATTAGAAAAAAAGAAATTACTGGACAAAAAAAACATGATTACAAAAGAAGGTAGGAGATTATTATGAAACTATTAAATAGAGGAAGAACAAGCCTCAACAAGTAGTTTGAAAATATTTCGGATGGATTTTGTGAAGAGTAAGAAACAAAATACATCATTAAATGATGCAAAGAGAAAATTTTATAGTGAATTGCATGACAATTTATATTGATTAATAGAAAACTTGTTACATAAATTACTTATTGAGAATAGGGCCTTCACTTTGTAAAAGAAATACCACGATTGAGAATGTTGTTGAACACAAAATGGAAAGTGAAAAAAATAAGAGTGGGAATAATTTGTTGGAAATAAAATGAAAAAGAAATTAAAAGAATGATAATGATCAATGTGCTTACCATCATCAACCTAGAATTGAATTCGAAGCTACTAATGGGGGATAACTTTCATGAGATAATTTTGTAAAAGAAAAATCCCTAGTCAATTCACATTGAAGAGAAAATGATCTAGTGAGAAAGAGAAGTAATCATTCTAGGAAATGGAAATGAGCAAGCATTGAATAACTAAGAAAGAGAATACAACTTAGAAGAGGAAAATTTTAAGAAAAATAAAAAAATAAGAATATGAGATTATAAATATCTAGCTAACTTGGAAAATATAGAGTAAGACAAAAGGAAGAAAAGGAGATATGAATTAATGGAGGTTGTAGACCCTCATTGATCCAAAAGAAAGGAAACCACATTGGATTTCATGTCAATAGAATGCTAAGGATACTTACTTTGAGCCTCAAATACTAGCCATATGTGGAAGAGAAAGGAACTATAATGATTATTGAGGCTATAAATATAGCAGAGTGATGGTTCAATGTGATACTAACCCAATTGAGTTGAGTCTAGAGGTCCAACTAGATGTGGAAGTGGAGGCACCCTAAATGGTTCATGGAGTAGAATGAATTTTGAATACCGTGAATTATATCATGAGATCCATACCTATCAAATAATGTTAATACATGGAGCTCAATGATTTAGGTTCAATATTGGCAAGAATGTTAGAATCCCAAAGGTGATGTCTAAATATAAATGAATCCCTATGGCATTATTTTCACCTAGAACCATTTGGAACCTCAATTTCGAGTTGAATAATTGATAATTGATATATAAATAATAGAATATGGATCCAAATACACAAAATAATGAAAAGATGATAATTTTTTCAGTCAGTGAAATTTATTTCTAGCAGCCCAAGCTAAATGAGAAATAAAAAACAATTGTTATTGCAACTTAGAGTCAACTCTTTGAAGAAGGTGTAAAGTATCTAGTAATTTGAGTTAAGAAAAGCCATGGGGGTGCTTCACTATCAAATTTAATATAGGATTAAGAGACATAAACCTCTTCAATTAATAGAGATGTTAATTCATATACTAAATATAGGAAACTAAAAATATATAGCATGATAGAGTATAAAACTAGGAGTGTAAAACTAAATAATATAAAGCAGCTAAAGAAGAAAATAACATGTCAATAAGAGTATGCATGTAAACACAGTTGTTGAGGAGTCACTAGTTCATAATTAGAAGCAATTGACTCTAGCGTTAATAATGACACAAGTAACTATATAGTTCCCTATAGAAAATATTGTGCACATAGGAAATGGAAGCTTTCCCTTATATGAAGGTGTTCTATACATCATGAGATATTGATTTGTCTATGAAAATATATAGAGTGTGAAAAAATTAATCAACAAAATAAAAAAATGACTCAATTTGTCAAATCACTTATAAGAACAACAAAGACATAGTCTATGAAGTTTATAAATAACCATAATAGAATGAGGGATCAAATAAAGGTTAACTTTTTGTCATTATTTAAGATGACTGATGCTAAGTATTTGGAAGTGTGGCAACTTATGAAATGAAAAAAATGTTGAATGACATATCTTGGGATGACAACATAAATTTTTGGGTTTTCTTAGATAGATCTCATATATAATCAATAAAGACTTCTTAGTATGATGGTTTATGGTGGGGCTTCTACACAATATTAGAGCAACATTTTTTTTTTGTATATTTTCATTGTTCACTTTTGACTACATTTTTCACCCAAGGAGGACTTGAATCAGGGACCTCAGAGGACCGGCGTCTTCGCTTGCATGGCCATAACCAGTTGGGATGCCTCACCCAGGAAATATTAGAGAAATATTAAGAACACATAAAATAAAGACATATGAAGAAGCAAAAAGAAAATTAAAACATATTAAAATTGGTAAGAATGGTTAATCTCATTGAATAATCAAATATTGGAAGAAAATCTACAAAAAATGTGGAATTTTACTTAGGGCCTACCATTAAAGTCAAGGAAATTGTAGCTTTGGTGTCTCACATGCATGACCGAGGGACGTACTAATGAAGAATTTTGATTCAAGGCATCAAATAGTCGTAACATCCCTTAAGATGTTAGAGAAAATAGAAGTTGACTATCATTGTGACATTTATGAATCAATGGGAAACCGTATAAGCATGAGGGAGTGGCCTCATATATTTCAAAAAACAAAATGAGATAGTATTTCTTCTATGAGTATAATACTCATATCACATTTGAATATAGGCACAATGGTAAAATAATCCCAACTACAAAATACGCTACCACACAAAATTAATACATACATACCAATGCGTATAAGGAAGTGGATAGAATCATTTAGGAGTTAGAAGACTCAGTCATGGTCATAAAAAAGGTGGAAGAGGTAGTCAAGGAGGTGGTAGAAGTGGATTTTATAATTTTTTTTTTTGAAATATCTAAAGGAGGACCATATCCCTGTTGATTGTGCACTACAAAATAAGAATAACATCAAGTTTAAAATTAATGAATGATAGATCACTCCATGGAAAATAATTATGTAGTAGGATTCCTTCAAATATTGAGCATATTAAAAATTTGTAGTAAGAAAACCTCAAGTAAAATTATGAAGAACATGTGTTAGCTAAATAATGGATAAAATATAGTAGATGGTTGTGATCCCCTTGTCAATTTGGAGATTCAAGGTTACTTCATTCCTCAAGTCTTAGTTGACGTTGTACCTACCCAAGGATACTTGGATAAACATGGGGTGGCCTCACCTAGTGAGGCCTAGAAATTTTGTAAAATGAGATAACTAGAAATTCATTAGACCCATTGATCTTCTTGAGTGCATAAAGACAAGAATCATGAGGATGTCAATAATTGTAGACTTTGAATAATTTCTATAGTCAAAGGTAGCATAACATATGAAGTACAATCATGTGCACCGGGGAGAAAAATGAGGGACAATTTCTCTATAGAAGGATAGGGTCAAATTAAAAGGAAATGGAAAAAGAATCACTATCCTTCTAGAAAATAGGAAAGGAAGATCATGGTTTGGAACCTTTGGAGGATGAGTCATACATTAGGGTGTTATATCAAGTATTACAAAAAATGGAGAATGTATAGAACCTAATCTCAAATTAGAGCTACAACTAGGCTATCCCATGTCTTTGGGTAAATAATATGTTGAGCTTTGCATATCAAAGATGGAGAATTATGGTCAATATAAAGAGAGAGTTGGAGTATCAAAGCTATGAATAAAGGTAGAATAAAAATTTCTATTCAATTAAGGCAACACCAATTTTATTTAATAAAAAAGTTAGATAGCACCCAAGTTTAATCCCCACAAAATTGAAACCAACTTACTTCTCACCACTAAGATTCAGGGAAAGAGAGTCACCTACCATACATGTAAAAGAAGTGTGTAAGAGTGTAGGAGACCAAGGTCAACCACATAGCTTAGTAGAATCCTTCACAGGTTAAGTTACACAATGGTGGAACCCCCATGCCCATCAATTTAGACATTGACAACAACATTGAATTACTATATAGAGATATTTGGAGGGAAAATTCTTACAATAGTTCTTTAGATAATAAAAATTTAAAAGTTTAGCTTTCTCACCTAAAATTCACCTAGAAAATTGTGAAGAAGATTATAACATAATTTAATAACATGATGAAAGAACCTACCACACATGCTCCCAAAAAAACTAGATAATATTCCATACAAATGTATAAAGTATAAGAAGAAAAAGGATAGATATGGATTTGACAAGCGCTGGAAGAAAACTTTGTCAATTAATTATCCTCTTGTCTCAAAATATAAATGTTGGTACAAGTAGTCTAGGATATAATAGACATTATTGAAAATTTGACAATTTATGGCATGAAAAGGGTGTTTTGATAGTTTAGGGAAGATCAAATTTAACTTGGAAATTAATTACATGAGTTGACTAGAAAATGATAGCATTACAACAAAGAGGAAATAAAAGGAGAGTGGGAATTTCATTGTCAAAGAGTTTTAGGTGGAAGAGAAATCATCTATAGGTCATTAAAGTAGTGCAATTTATTTCCATAGTGAAGAAACAGGTAGCCATAATTCAAGAAGAGGAAGAAATGGTCAACTTTCCATTATACTATAATGAAATTAAAGGAGGAGAAATTAAAAAAAAATGAAACAAAATCCCTAAAATGGATGAATCAAAGATTAAGATAATGGAGGTTGACATATTTAAATATGTGGGATCCAGGATGGTGAGGATTAGAGATAAATCTACTAAAACAATACTAATATGTGTTTACTAGAGACTCAAATAATTAAAAAGATTAGTGAAAGGGTTGAGATAAATGAATAATGATCTAATCCTTGATGAAAAGCCTATGAATAAGGGACCATATAAACTTGCACACACTTATAAAAAAATTGTTGAAGAAGAGAATGAAAACATGATTATAGTAGGAATCACATGCCCAATAGAAAAAGTAGAGTAGGCATATGTTATGGTGGTACAACATTAAGAGCTAACTAAGTTTGTGTTCGTGTAGAATTTAGATGATCAAATAAAGTTACACTCACAAATCCAAAGGAATCAAATACCACTCTTTTACTTATGGGTTTTTTTGGATGTAACCAACCACTTGTTGTTGGATCTATATAGAATGGGGGTTTGCAAAAGGTGTCCAACATAGGTTTGATGTAGTCTAGTACATCGACTTATTCAAACTTTCAAGAGGAAGGAAGTCTCACCCAAGGAATATATGTAAGTTTCCATATGAATAAGGTGTAATGTGTTAAATGCAGGTTCTACGTAGGTTTTAAATGATCAAATAAACTTACACTCACAAATCCAAAGGACTTGAATACCATTCTTTTACTTATGGGTTTTTTGGATATAACCAACTACTTGTTGTTGGCTTTATGATAGAATAGGGGTCTCCAAAAGGTGTCCAACACAGGTTTGATGTATTTTAATGTGCCGACTTATTCAATGTTCCAAGAAGAAGGAGAATCACCCAAAGCATTTATGCAAGCTTCCATATGATTAAGGTCTAGCATGTTAAAGATCTATTAACTATTACATCCCTTTAATTATAATTTAATTGCAAACACTTAAACTAATATAATTAGTAGTGTATGCATCCTTTGCAATCACATATAAATCATCTAGATATCTCATGAATACAAATGAATAAGTAGAACAAGTCTTCATCGTATTATCAGAATGTCTAATACAACATAGCTCATGCACAAAACTTAACTCATAATACTAGTTGATAAATATATCTAACTAATAACTAACCATTTACAACATTACAACCTCATATATATTAGTAACATGAGTATTTACAAAATATTTTACTATACACTACAAAAATTTCCCATTGTAATCTGCTCACATAAAAGTATTTGTACCTTTAGAGATACGTATAGACGATTGGAGAAATTGGGTGTAGAGGATGCATAATATGCCTCTACAACTGATATAGGTTGTACAAGGAATGAAATTAAATGGAGGAAAGTAAATGGAACAAAATGAGAGAAATACAGTAGAGACTAAAATAATGTGGTGAACCAAAATTGTATTAATAAATGAAATAAATGAATATTGTAGAACACAAACTGACTAGAATGGTGGTAACTATCTCTGAACAAAGATAGATGTCAACTATGCACATTTGCAAAAGCTATTACAAGAGGCCAACATAATGGAATTTTAACATAAAGAAAGGACCCTAGAGGTAGAAAAGCCTAACCATAGAAGACAAAATTCCAAAAGGTTTACAAGCCTTGATGGGGTTAATTGGCATGTCAACTTCATGAGGTCATAACTTTTACATACAATCTATGTTTGGTGTGCTTGGTAGCCTATTGGAAACTTCTAGTTGAAAACTACAAATTACAACTAGGGCCTAGCCTGAACCTATAGCTATTTCCTAGGTCCTTTCCACAACAAAAAGAAAACGTTTCAACCCTCAAAATAGTCTTAGAAGTTTAGGACCTAAAACATTGTAGAAAAAATGCCAAGATGGAGAGCTCTGCTTTGAGCCAATGGAATAGGTGTGTGGGAACCAATATCCACTTGGATTAGTCCCATTCCCCCACCCAAATGAAGTAATTTTCTCCATTATGTTGATTTCCCCCATTAATTTGGTAAACATCCATTGGGTTTGGCTCTTGGTGAGCTTCTTTCCTTGGTGAAGAAGTTTTCCTGCTTTCATAACATGATAGAGTTGTATGCGTTTCTAGTGAATATCCTTTGTCATGGATTTCATGATCTAATCCATTTATCCATTTTAATGTAGTTATATTGATTTTTTTTCGGGGGAATTTCTCGACTTCCTCCAAGGTGACCAACAAAGGTGGAAAATATGGTCAACGTTTCTCCACATTAAACACTGGATGCAAGCCAAGGAAAGGGGGAATTCTTAATTCAAAATCATTTTCACCCACAACCTTTATGATTGTGTAACGCCTATATTAGAGTTGTATAAGCTTCCTATTGGGTCCCATAAGGCATTAATTTTGTAAATGTAACTGCACGTTATAACCAACTTGAAACATATGTGGAATCATGTGTTGGTCATGTCATTGCTTTTACTTAGCATTGGATTTTAGTGGGATATTATGGATCTATTTTTGGAGATGTTGGATCTTCTTAACAAATTTAGCTACCCTATGTGTAGGTTTTAACCTTATACATAAATTACCTGCAAAAAAATTCTTAAAAAACTGAAAATATACAATGACGAGAAACGCAAAACAAATACAAAGATATTTTCTCCTGGATCCCAAAATCGGGACTACTAGATTGATTTTTCATTATATTCCTTTCAATGTTACAATACATATATATACATGCTGAAGCATCCATAAATCCCAATCAATTAACCCTGGATTAGAACATAATAGTAGTTCCCTTGACCAGATCTACAGAATACCATGGGTAGAAAACAAATCATGGCAAAACCATGTGTGACATCCATGCACAAAACCATAGGTAAGTCCGCTCACCTGATATAAGGTCCAGAAATAATTTCCCGGGGCGCTACCCTAAATCCGGTACAAGGGGGCTACCACCCCCCTAGAAACCCCCTGACAAGGGGGATTTCCACCCCCCCTCGCCCCCCCTTTTTGCCCGCTAAAATGAAGGAGGAGCTACCCACCCGCTAGCTTTGCGCCTGGGTCTATTCGTGGAAAGGACATAACACACACACAACATTCTCCCACTTGTTGTTTTATTTCCATAGGGGGCCACAGTAGAGCTTAGACATTGGTCTAGCCTTGCAACACCCATTGTTTATCTACACCAAGAGAATTTCTTAGTGCTCACAGACTTTGTCAATACATCTACAGTATTCTTCAAAGTGTCCATATTTACCAACAACACCCTTTTTTCCTCAATGATATCCCTTACAAAGTGATATTTAACATTAATATGCTTTGTCTTTGATTGATAAGCAGGGTTCTTTGCCAAGAAAATTTCACTTTGGATTTCATAGCCTATCCTTATAGCTCGATGTACTAATCCTATACTTGAACACAATATCTACAACCAAACTACTTCCTTTCTTGCATGAGTGGATGCCATGTATTTTGTCTCTGTAGTTAAAAGTTCCACTACAAACTGTCTCTTACTCATGCAACTGACTATACGTCCAAATAGGTTAAACACATACCCACTTGTCGATCTTCTCTGATCTAGATCTCCAATCCAGTCTGCATCAACAAAGCCACAGATGTCCAAACATCTGTCCAATCCTGGTCTTCATTGGTAGCACAAAACATGATCACTAGTGCCACCTAAATACCTGAAAACCGACATCACTGTTGTCTAATGCTCCTTCCTTGGTTTTGACATATACTTGCTCAATACTCCCACTACATGTGCAATATATCGTCTAGAATAAACATTTCATACACCAGCCTACCAAATACACTTGCATATGGAACACAGGACATGTCCTCTTCCTCTTTTGTGTCTTGGGACACTGTTCAACATATAACTTTACACCTATAGGGTTAGGAACCTTTACCAGTTTACTATCCTGGATATTAAACCTCTGCAATATTATCTTGACATACTTGCTCTGGTTTAGCCAGAGATTTATCTTTGCCTAATCTCATTTAATTTCCATGCCCAAAACATAGTTTGCAGCACCAAGATCTTTCATGTCAAATTTAGAGGACAATTGGGTCTTCAAATCTTGGATAATTTCTTTGTTATTTCCAATCAACAACATATCATCCACATACAAGACCAAATAAATAACATGTTCACCAATTAATTCAAAATACACACAATGATATGCTTTTCTTCTGGTGAAGCCAAGTCCCTGTATAAATGTATCAGATTTCTGATACCACATCTTTGGTGACTATTTTAACTCATACAAAGAATTATTTAACTTGCATACTAGTTCTTTATTTCCCTTAACTGTAAAGCCTTTAGCTTGTAGATCTCTTCTTCCAAATCCCTGTGAAGAAATGTTGTCTTCACATCCATTTGTTCTACCTCAAAATAAAAAGCAACAACAACAGATAAAAGTAATCCAATAGAAGCTACCTTGGCAACAAGAGAAAAAATATCACCAAAATCAATTCCCGACACCTGGGAATAACCTTTTTCTACCAACTTAGCTTTGTATTTCTCCACCTTGCCTTCTGCATTCATCTTCTTCTTAAACATTCATTTTCTTCCAATGGGTTTCCTTCCAGCCAGCACTCCACCAGATCCAAAGCCTTATTTTTGTCCAAACATGCCATTTCATTAACCATGGCCTCTTTCCAAAGTTTTCTATCCTCTCAATCTAATTCCTACTTGACATTTCTGGGATAATAATCAGTAATAGTTAAAAAAAAATTCGAATAGAAAATAGATGGAGTATACCTTTATGACTACCTTCTTTCTTGAACTAATCTTCTCACAACTGGATTTTGTGGCTCTTCATCTTCTGATTCCTCTTCTGATGTAGAGTGTGATTCTTCCACCTTTAGCTCAAACTCTATCTTCTCAGGTTCCTTTGGTATTGCTTCATGTTTAATAACGGATTTCACCTCTCTAAATGCCACATCTTGGTTGTACACAACCTTCCTTGTTTATGAGTTCCAAATCTTATAACCTTTTAAACCATCCTTATACCCAATAAAGATGCACCTATTAGATTTACTATCAAAATTAGTTCTTTTCTCCTTTGCCGCGTGTACATATGCATCACATCCAAATACCCTCATATGCACAACAGAGGGTTTCTTACCAGTCCATACCTCATGTGGAAACTTATCCTCCAACACTGATGAAGGTGATCTATTATCCAGGTAACATGTAGTCTCCATCACCTCTGTGAAGAATTCTTGTCGTAGCCCAGCACCACTAAGCATGCTTCTTTCCTTTTCCATCAATGTCCTATTCATTATTTCTACAACTTCATTTTTCTGAGGTGTGTTTGGAGTAGTCTTCTTCCATGCTATACCACACTTCTTACATAACTCTTCAAATTCCTTCTTGTAGAACTTTCCAACATTATCTTTCCTCAGCACCTTTATCTTCTTCTTTGTTTGGTTTTCCACCAGAGCCTTAAATTCTTTAAACCTGTCAAAGAATTCAGATTTCTTCCCGAGGAAATATATCCATATAATCCTTGAGAAGTCATCTATAAATTATACATAATACACATGCTTACCTAGTAATGGAATCGACGTAGGTCCAAACACATCACTGTGCACAAGCTCTAATATCCCTTTCATCCTCTTATCACCAGAAGGGAAACTCACCTGATTATGTTTCTCATATACACAATGTTCACAAAAATCAAAATCTAGAGAAAAATTAGGTATACCTTCTACCATACCATTACCATGAAGTATTCACAGGTCATTCTCTTCAATATGTCCAAGCCTTTGATGCCTATCATGGTCTTTTCCTAGAGACCACTAGATTTTGTGCTCCACTTTCAGGAACAATCAAAATGTTGCACCCATCAATAACAATGCTACCCATAAGCTTGTACAAAGTTCCAATCCAAAATCCCCACATCAATATCACTGCTCCATGAACCATCTTGCAGGTATCTTTCTCGAACACTGATTTTACACCTACATCATCCATCTTGCTTACAGAAATCAGAATTCTGGTCAATGCAAGAATATGCAAAACACCCGAAAGTGTTCTAATCCTTCCACCTTGCAACTTCAGCTTGACTTTTCCACATTCGACGATTCTAGCCTTCCTGTAAACCCCTAATAAGACATCACCACCATCATATTTCTCATACTCACAGAACCACTATCTGTGGGGAGTGAAGTGAAAGGATGCACATGAGTAAATCGGCCATGCCACATGATCTAAATGTGTACTTGAAGAAGAAGCCAAGTACACATCCCCACCTTCATATGTGATGGTTTTTGCCTCTGTAGAAGGAGAATGATCAGATCCATTTCCTTTCTTAGGAGCTTTAGATCTACAGTCCTTTTTGAAGTGCCCCTCCTTTGCACATTTCCAACACACCTTTACAAGTTTTCCTGGAGATTTAGATCTCCCTCTACATTTATATCTCCCACTCGAGGACTTATTTTTGGTTTTGTTCTGGGATCGTCATCGTATAGATAAGGCATCACCATTATGGCCCTCCATATTTTTTCGTCTCATCTCCTCCGACAACAAGGATGAGACTATTTCATCAAATTGCAAGGTAGTTATATTGCTACCTATTGCAACAACCAGAGTATCCCACAAATCTGGTAAAGAACACAACAAATTGATGCACTTATCTTCATATAATATTTTTAATATCAACAGATAACAACTATATTATCACAGTATTAAAGGAATTTAGATGCTATGTCATTGAGTCTCCATCCTTCATCCTCAAGTTATACAAATTTTTCTGGAGGAACAATTTATTCACCAAAGACTTAGATTGGTACAAAGTCCCTAACGTGTCCCACAAATCCTTCGTCGAAGCTTCCCATGATAGATTCAACAATACTAAATCTGAGATACACAACCATATTGTGCCTTTTGCCTTCTGATCCAACTTCTTCCAGTCTTCATCGAACATTTTTGTTGGTTTAGTACCCACATCTAACGCGATCAAGTAATCTTTATCCACCAGCAGATCCTCCATTTTGATTTTCCACAACTCAAAACTCAGACCATTAAATTTCTCAATCTCCATCTTTCCACTGCTTGCCATCTTATTTCCCTGCAAGAATCGATCTCGTAGATCTCTCATTGAATAGGGTCTACCACAGGCTCGAGAAAACTCCTCAGCAGCAGAGGAGTCCCCTTGAAGCTGAAACAACTATGACTATGATACCAAATGTAGTGTTTAACCCTGTACAGAAATTACCCACAACAAATTCTTAAAAAATGGAAAATATACAATGAAGAAAATCATAAAACAAATATATAGATATTTTCCCCTCGATCCCAAAACCGGGACTACTAGATTGATTTTTCATTATATTCCTTTCAATGTTACAATACATATATATGTACATCCCAAAGAATTCATAAACCCCAATCCATTAACCTTGGATTAGAACATAATCATAGTTCCCTTAACCGGATCTACAAAATACCATGGGCAGAAAACCATCATGCCAAAAACCATGTGTGAAATCCATGCAAAAAACCATAGGTAGGTTTCCCACCTAATATAGGGTCTAAAAAAAACTTCCCTGGGCACTACCCTAGACCCCGTGTAAGGGGGCTAATGGCCCCTACGAATCCCCTAACGGGGGGGGGTTGCCACCTCCCTAGCTTCGCACTTGGGGCTAGTCATGGAAAGAATATAACACACACCCAACATTATGTTCCTTGAACTAATAATGGGGGGAATTTATTAGTGAAGATGAAATTCCCATAGCTATATCAATTGAGGCCAATGGTAGGAACCCCAAGCACACTTGGAAAGGACCGTGGCCAACAGAGCTATGGGGGCTCTATTCTAATAATGTTGAAGGTAAGGAAGGATCTTGTCCCATGCATGGGGATGGTTGGAGTTGTATGTATGCAAGATATGCACAATCATCCTATTGACCACTTTTGTTTGTCCATCTAATTGGGGATGAAGGGAAGTTGATTTATTCAACTTGATATTGATGAGATACTATAGGCTAGAGAAAAAGGTGTTGCAAAACCTATTATCCCTATCTAAAATAATGGTTTTAGGTATCCCAAAATGAACCCAAACACACTCAAAGAAGAGTTTAGCAGTGACTTCAGTTGTGATACTCTTCTTGCATGATGCCAAAAATGGCATCATTGAGAACTAGTCAACAACCACAAACACACAATTATTTCCATGCTTGGTGGATGACAAACCTGCAATCTAATTCATGGATACCAACTCCTTGTGCTTTTCTAGGGTATGTAGAGAAGTGCACAACCCCTAATTCTTGATGGTTTGTTTAGTAATGGCACAGACAATGCATGGTTTGATATACCATTGGACATATTATCGAAGCATTTTCAAGTACAAATACTTTTTAAGTAATGCTATTGTCTTACCCACAACAAAATTGCCTACCACCTGGCTGTAATGTGCCTCCCATATCATCTTGGAACACTCACTTGAAGGAACTCAAAGGTGGCTTAGTTAGCATAAAAACACAACTTGAATGTGGAGGTCTAGAAATTTCTTGCATGCCATCAACATCTGCTACATGGCAGTGAAGTCAGAGTCACTATTGTATAACTATGGCCACCCATAGTTCTCATGCCCATAAGACTTAACAACTATGGTTAGTTCCACAACTAAATGTCAATTGAGGAAATTTGTAACATGATTGTTGGGAAAAATATTGAGAGGGGGTGTGAATCAATGTTTAAACTTTCACAATAATAATTTTCTTGTTCAAACTATATATGTGATTTTACAAAAACCAAATAGTATATGTCCATGACTATAATGAATGAAACTAGTGTATAGATAATAAAATTGTAAAACAACTAATTCATTGTCTGTTGAACTTAAATTAGAGTGTGATGCATTTACTAAGCAATAAACAGATGCAGTAAGAACAAAATAAATCAACACACACAAGCAACACACATGAACACCAAGATTTTTTAGGTGGAAACCCTATGTGGGAAAACACCGCCGCTGCTCTCATCTCAATCTTCGATATTATTATTATTAAAATTGTTTACAAGTTTTATACTAGTGCAAACTCTTTCCAGTATGTAGGAATCTACCTATTGAAGGCTACAACCTTCACTCATTTTCCAGCTTCTACTGGAAGGGAGCTCCAACCCCGTAGCTCTTGTAATGGATGATATGATTACTAGTACATAGGCACTGACCTACAGAAGGATACCACCTTCACTCATTCTCCAGGGACCACGTTTCATAAATTTTCAGACTGGATACTCCTAGTACACATCAGCACAAATGTTTCATCAAATTTTCAAACTGGACCCATTAGTAACATTGAAGCTCAAAATCAATCACCACTATAATACAACCATCAAACACAACTACATCAACCAATCACTGAAACCCATCAACTCTGAGGAAAAACAGAATCAGTCAATCTGAATAGTGAGATCACTATCACCAGAACACAAAGCTAAAGTTAGAACACTGCATCAACAACGAGAACCAACTTCAACCTCAAAAATCATATGTCAGAATGTATACACTACTTCAATGAGGACAACTTGTGTGTATATGCCACTTTCTGTAACTCAACCTGCGTATACCTCTAAATATATTGAATCATACAACTTTTGAAGCAAAACCAAAGACATTCTGAAGATATACTCTCATATTACAAAGTTCTAAATGGATAGCAGCAAAGATCACCCTTCTTACTCAATCAATCAGTGAGGAAGACTCAATCTCCTTATACAATCAGTTTAAATTTAGATCTAATGAAGACATCATTGACAAACAACAGTAAAAAAAACAACATTGATCAAATAGATTAGTCAATTTTGAACAACAAGCCCTTCCTCCACATACTCTATTTGGAAGTGCTGAATCTATGCGTATACGTGTCTTCATCGAGGAGAACCTGCATATAGAGATGCAAATAATGATTTCTAACTTTGTAACTTTTCAAGACTTCAGATATACCCAGATCATAGCATTTAAAGGATAAAACATGTGTTAGAACTCAGATCTAGCCTATCCATTATCAAATTATACAATGATAAGTCATTTAAGGTCTCATGATCCTGATCTAACATTGTATCCAAGGGTGTAGAAGATGTTTTAGATCTATATCATAACCATAGCCCTTACAACACAAAATATACTTCACATAGAAGTATTCATGAAAACCCTTTTCACTTTTTTTCACTTAGCCCTTTGATCTTCTCCTCCTTATATACTTAGAGCTTTTGTCAATACCATGAACCAAAACAACACTTAAACCTATGGTATTATTAGATGGGATCAAATAATCATTATTGCACTCAATATTGTGGGTTAATGCCATGGTATGGACCCTTGGTATTCTCTAACCTTAATTTTCCATCCCATACACATTTTTCCTTCTGTGAAACTGCGTGCATATGTATACATGCATTTTATTCTGTGCACCTGCATGTATACGTGAATTGGACTAGGTTAAACAGTGTATACAACTTAAAACATTCTCTTTCATCAATTTCTTGATTCTGATCTGTAATCCTTTGTCCCATCATCCTGTTCTTATGTTCTGTTACTTTGTTACCTCTGAATTTCCATCATACATCACTTTATCATTTATGAACTGACCTATGGATACATCTGGTTATCATATATGTGAGTTTCCATCAAGGACAACACATGTACCATAATGCCAACAATCTTCCTGTTTGGACTTGATGGTAACCATATTGGTGTTGATCACTTCAAGCTATAGAACCTGTTAGATATATCAAACAACACCAATATACTCTCCCCCTTTGACATTAAGGGAAAAGGGCAGACCAAGATATTCTTCCCCTTAGTACAAGTTGAGATGCACTATATTGTCCATGCTCCCCCTGAGCACATGCAGAGTCTGCAGAAATATTTTTCAAAAGAATAACATGGCTCTATAACTCAACTATATGAGTATGACCTTCCTATCACCAACGACTTATAATACATCAGTCACCCAACCAAGTGGGGATACATCAAATGTTCATACATGACTGAAAATTGCAATTATTACATCATCCTTCCTATGCATATTGGGGGTACAAATTACATCATGTGTCCAAAAGGACTCATCCATAATAGACTATGATAGAAAAAGACATATTATTACACCATAGGTTCTACATGATATTTTCATCAAATGACATTAATAACTGAGACCATAGCTGAATTCAACAACCATGATGCCAACAATGCATAATATTTTGAAGGTTGATGATCCCCCTGAACCTGTGCTACCTGTGCATTGTCAACAATTAATTCATTAAGGTATCTTCATCAATCAAATAAACATCAATGAGAAAAGCATATCAACAGACTGTATCCATCAACATCTAACTAAGCATGCATGTCAGAAACTGATTTTGAGTTTGACCCACTATTTTTTTGTTAGAAAAACACATACACTATTGCCGGCATAGAAACTCATGTGTACATGCGACTCCGCTTCATGAAATCCACGTATATAAAACAGTCGTATGATTTTGTACATGTAGACTGGAAAAATTGGTTTTAACAACAAGATGAGGCAGATACAACTCCCAACTTTTGTCTGAGATATTCAAGTGCTTCTCTAGGAAGAGGTTTGGTAAATATATCAACAACCTGATATTTGGAGGGAACATACTCTAATTTAACATTTTTTTCAAGCACTTGTTCTCGTAGAAAGTGGTACTTAATGGGTATGTGCTTGGTCTTGGAGTGCATAACAAGATTTTTCGAAATACTAATTGCACTTGTATTGTCACATCGGATGGATATGGTTGAAGAACATTTAATTTGAATATCTTGTAATGTTTGCATCATCTAGAGAAGTTGTGTGCAACAAGATGCAGTAGCCACATGTTCTGCTTCTGCTATAGATAAGGAAATCAAACTTTGTTTCTTGTTGAACCAAGATACTAATCATGATCCCATATAAAATGCACCTCCACTAGCGTTGTTTTGGTCATCAACATTTCTAGCCCAATCCGCATATGTATATGCATGAAGGGTGAGATTTGTATCTTTAGGATACCATAGACCAAAGCCTTGGTTCCTTGGAGATATTTGAATATTCTCTTTACTTATCGAAGATGCGATTCCTTCGGATTGGCTTGGAACCTTCCAACAATTCCTACCACATGCATGATATATGGTATAGTACTTGTTAGATAAAGTAGACTTCCTATCATAGATATGTACTCTTGTTGATTCACTGTAGGAGAATCATGATTAGAACTGAGACTACATCTTGTTACCATTGGAGTACATATAAGTTTGGAATCTTCCATTTTGTACTTCTTCAGAATCTTCTTGAGATATTTAGTTTGTGAGAGAAAGATGCCATATTTTCTTTGTTGCACTTGTAGACCAAGAAAATAGGTTGGTTATCCAAGTAAAGACATTTCAAATTCTTGCTGCATAACATAAGCAAAGTTTTGACTCATAGATTCTTCATTACTGCCAAAGATGATATCATCAACATAAACAACAATAATTAGCAGTTTATCATTCTCAATTTTTGTATATAAGTTGCTATCTAATTATCCTTTGTGAAGCCTTGTTGTTGAAGATATTTGTCAAGATCATAATGCCATGCCCTCAGAGATTGTTTCAGTACATATAAAGATTTTTTGAGTTTTCATACAAGCTTTGCATCATTTCCCAGAATGAATCCTTTTGGTTTTTCAACGTATACTTATTCTTCTAGATATCCAGTAAGAAATGCAGATTTTACATGCATTTGATAAAATTTGAATTTTCGAAAACTTGAAAGAGCAAGATTCATTCTTATGGCTTCAAGTCTAGCTATAGGTGAAAATTTTTCTTCAAAGTCTATACCTTCTTGTTGTGCATACCCTTTACAAACAAGCGTTGCTTTATTCCTAATTACCTCTCCATTTCCATTCAACTTATTCTTGAATATCCATTTTGTCCCTATAACATTTTTATCATGAGGTCTAGGAACTAATTCCAAAGTATCATTCTTTTCAATTTGGTCAAGTTCTTCGTCCATGGCCTTAACCCAACATTCATTTTTACTAGCTTCATTTACATTTTGTGGTTCTATGGATGATAATAAGGCTAGATAACTAGAAGATCCTACAAGAGTTCTTCTTGTTTGTACTCCAGACCCTTTTTCTCCTAGAATTTTAGATTTTGGATGATTCTTTTGAACATATATGGATGGAGCCTTTTCCCTATTAGATGTATCTTCTTTTGATGCTTCAATGGTTTCTTCCTCTATATCATTTCGATTTGATACATGAAAGCATTCACCGTCTTCATTATTATCAACTTCTTTTGCTGATGTCACATGTTTTGTGTTTTGAGCATCCGCTATCAATGTACCACTGATTTTGTTGTCCTTCTACAAACAGAGCTATGCCACATCTTTCTGACTGTAATTCATTATTTTTCCATACCTTGGAGTTTGAAGATGTTTGCTCCTTTTGATATGTTGGCCGAAATTTTATCCCGCATTCAGATTCTTCATGACCAAAGTTGTTGCAAAATGAACATTCAATTTCATCTTCAAGAGGTGAAAAGTTATTATAAGAGCTCTTCTTGATTCTTGTCATGCTCCTTTGTTTTCTTGCTTCTCTACTCATGATAGTTTTGTAAGCAACACATTGAGTAGCCTTATGACCAAAGTTATGGCATGAAATGTATTGTCCATTAAAGAAGAAGTTTATATGATCATAAAATCTTTTGGTATTGTTCACCTTTTGGTTAGTGCTTCTATTTATGTTCTCCATTGGAGTAAAATGAGCATTATTTAGCTGGGGAGTACATTTAGGATTTTTCTTAGGATTGACACATTGTTGACTGGTTTTTGTTGCATTAAGATAGCTTTTGGTGATGGCTAAAGACTTTTTTTGGTCGAGATTTTTCTCCAGTGTATCCAAGACCAGTGTTTATAAGAGGAGAAAAATGAACCTTGATGATTCCATATAAGGTTTTTGATCCTTTAGAAAATATAAGATTCAAATATTTTGACTTCTCAAGTTCCTTTCTTAGACTCACTACTTCATACTATAATTTTTCATTGTTATTTTCCCTTTTTGTGAGTTGATGTGTCAAAGTGTCTATGACTATATTCTTTTCTTCCAAGAATATTTTGAGTTGAGTGATTTACTCAAGAAAATCTTCTTGTTCTAAGGCATCCATAAACTTATCATTTTCATAAGCCATGAGTAGTTTATCTTGATCATAATCACCTTCATCACTATTAGACAGGCCATCACTATCTTCATGAGTATAATAACTTCTTCTATTAACAAATTCTTTCCTATTACCTTTTGTATAATCCTTTCCTTTGTCATGGTTATCTTTATGAGGACATTTAGCAACATAATGACCAACTCTAGCTCAAGAAAAAAATTTGAAGGGAAGCTTACCTCTAAATCTTCTAGAACCTAGTTGAAGTTTCTTCACAAAGTTCACCTCATCTTCTTCTGATATATATCGTGATTCCTTGAGATCTTCCTTTTCTTTTCCCTTTGCAGAGGCTTTGAAAGCGACTTCTCTGATTTCTAATGAACCTCCTTTCCTCAATTCAAAGGCAACTAAAATTCCAAGAAGTTGAACAATAGTAACATATTGTAGATCCTGCTTCTCTTCAATGGAAGATACTTTTGACTCAAATTTAGAAGATAGAGATCTTAAAATTTTCTCTATTATAGTAGCCTCCTATATTTCTTCACCATATTCTTCATACGATTTACAATCTCATCTACTCATAAAATGTAACTAGAAATACTTTGATCACTATGCATCTTGAGAGTTTCATATTGAATTTTGAGAGTTTGGAGTTTAGCATGTTTTACCTGGGAGTATGGTTCATAGCTCTGAATGATTTTGTCCCATATTTCTTTGGCTGTGTTGAGCTACATGACTTTGACGAATTCTGAGTTTGATAGACTTCCCATTAATGCATTAACAACTTTGGCATTGGTTTCATATGATTTCTTTTTTGCTGGATCTATGGGGACTGCTGCTAGATATTGGTATGCTTCTTCCACAATTACCCAAACATCAAATCCAAGTGACTGAAGATAGGCTCTGGTTCTTATCTTCCAATATTCTAAGTTATTTCCATTGAATATTGGTGGTCTGATAGATGCCATTCCATATTTATTGCTCATCTTGAGAGATCTTCCTTCAAGCGATCAAGCTTCTTCTAAAGGACCTCCTCTGATACCAATTGTTGGGAAAAACGAATGAGAGGGGGGGGGGGGGGGGGTGAATCAATATTTAAACTTTCACAATAATAATTTTATTTTTCAAACTGTATACATGATTATACAGAAACCAAACAGCATATGTATGGAACTTTAATGAATGAAACTAGTGTATAGATAATAAACTTGTAAAACAACTAATTCATTATTTATTGAACTTAAATTAGAGTGTGATGCATTTACTAAGTAATAAACATATGCAGTAAGAACATAATAAATCAACACACATAAGCAACACACATGAACACCAAGATTTTTCAGGTGGAAACCTAATGTGGGAAAAAACCAACACTGTTGTCATCTTAGTATTCAATCTTCTTATTATTAAAAGTGTTTACAAGTTTTGTATTGGTTCAAACTCTTTCAAATACATAGGCATTTACCCGCTTAAAGCTACAACCTTCACTCATTTTCTTGCTTCTACTAGAAGGGAGCTACAACCCCTAGCTCTTGTATTGGCTGCTATGATTACCAATACGTGGGCGCCGACCTACAAAAGGCTACCACCTTCACTCATTCTCTGGGGACCACGTTTCATAAATTTTCAGACTGGATACTCCTAGTACACATCAACATAATATGTAGGTCACGTTTCATCAAATTTTCAGACTGGACCCATCAAATTCAATCACCACTACAATAAAACCATCAAACACAACTGCATCGACCAATCACTGAAACCCATCAAATCTGAAGAAAAACACAATCAATTAATTTGAACAATCAGATCACTATCACTAGAACATAGAGCTAAACTCAGAACATTGCATCAACAACCAAAACCAATTGCAACCTCAAAAATCATATGTCAGAATGTATACGCTACTTCAATGAGGACAAACTGCATGTATATGCCACTTTTTGTAACTCACCTGTGTATACCTCTAAAGATACTGAATCATACAACTTCTGAAGAAAAAACAAAGACATTCTAAAGATATACTAGCATATTACAGAGTTCTAAACAGATAGCAACAAAGATCACCCTTCTTACTCAATTAATCAGTCAACCAAACTTAATCTCCTTGTACAATCAATTTAACTTTAGATCTAATGGAGGCATCATTGACAAACAACAGTAAAACAACAACATTGATCAAATAGATCAATCACTTCTAAACAAGAAGCCCTTCCTCTGCATACTCTACTTAGAAGTTCTGAATCCACGTGTATACGTGTCTTCATCGAGGAGAACCTGCATATAGATATGCAAATAATGACTTCTAACTTCACAACTTTTCAAGAATTCAGATATACCCAGATCATAACATTTAATGGATAAAACATGCATTAGCACTCAGATCTGGCCTATCCATTATTATATCATACAATGATAAGTCATTTAAGGTCTCATGATCCTGATCCAACATTGTATCCAAGGTTGCACAAGATGTTTTAGATCTATATCATAACCATAGCCCTTACAACAAAAAATATACTTCAGATAGAAGTATTCATGAAAAACCCTTTTCACTTTTTTTCACTTAACCCTTTGATCTTCTCCTCCTTATATACTTAGAGATTTTGTTAATACCATGGACCAAAACAACACTTAGAACCTATGGTATTCTTAGACAGGATCAAGTAACCATTATTCCACTCAATATTGTGGGCTAATACCATGGTATGGACCTTTAGTATTCTTTAACCATAATTTTCCATCCCATACACACTTTTCCTTTTGTGAAACTATGTGCATATGTATATGCACCTTTTATTCTGTGTACCTGCGTGTATAGGTGACTTGGACTAGGTTAAAAAGTGCATACAACTTAAAACATTCTCTTTCCTCAATTTCTTGATTCTGGTTTGTAATCCTTTGTCCCATCATCCTGTTCTTCTATACCATTACTCTATTACCTCTGAGTTGCCATCATACATCACTTTATCATTTCTGAACTGATCTGTGGATACATTTAGTTATCATATATGTGAGTTGCCATCAAGGACAACACATGTACCATAATGGAAATAATGATTGCTGATATCCTTCTTGTATTTTATATTCAAATGGATTTATTTCCAGTATGTGGACCATTTTTATGGTAATCATTCTCTAACTTTCCTTGTATATGCATAAATTGTAGAGGTATGCGATCAATGTGAAGGATTGTCTCCTGCCCCAGAATATAATGTTTCCATTGTCAACAATCTTGCACGATGGAGTACATATCCTTATCATAGGTGGAGTATCATAGTATGAAAGAGTGTTTCATTGTGATAGGCCACTAGATGTCATTGTTGAGTGAGGATTGCACTAATAAAACAATACACTTTTCCTTCTGTGAAACTTTGTGCATATGTATATGCGCCTTTTATTCTATGTACCTGCGTGTATAGGTGACTTGGTAGGTTAAAAAGCGCATACAACTTAAAACATTCTCTTTCCTCAATTTCTTGATTCTGGTATGTAATCCTTTGTCACATCATCCTGTTCTTCTATGCCATTACTCTATTACCTCTGTGTTTCCATCATACATCACTTTATCATTTCTAAACTGACCTGTGGATACATTTGGTTATCATATATGTGAGTTGCCATCAAGGACAACACATGTACCATAATGGCAAAAATGATTGTTGATATCCTTCTTGTATTTTATATTCAAATGGATTTATTTCCAGTATGTGGACCATTTTTATGGTAGTCATTCTCTAACTTTCCTTGTGTATGCATAAATTGTAGAGGTATGTGATCAATGTGAAGGATTGTCTCCTTCCCCAGAATATAATGTTTCCATTGTCAACAATCTTGCACGATGGAGTACATATCCTTATCATAGGTGGAGTATCATAGTATGAAAGAGTGTTTCATTGTGATAGGCAACTAGATGTCATTGTTGAGTGAGGATTGCACCAATAAAACAATTAGAAGAATCTATCTTAATATCAAATGGTTATTGTAGGTACGCCATGGTGAGGGCTAGTGTAGAGAAAAGACGATGTTTTAGATCCTCAAATTCCTTTTGTTGTGATTCAAACCATAATTTTTTTTCTTCTACTCCTCGTTTGGTCACTTGACTTAAGGGACAAGTGATACCAGATAAATCCAAAATGAATATTTGATGGAAACTAGCAAGGACCAAAAAGCTAAGAATCTATGTTAGAGTCATTGGGGTTAGCCAATCCTAAATGACTTGGATCTTGGCTGGGTCTACATGCACCGCATGTTCCTCCAAAATGTATACCAAGTATTGTATCTCTACATGAAAAATGAAAATTTATCCAAATTAGCATACAACATGTGCTCAAGGCCTATTGAATGTGCTGCAAATGATCTTCCCAGGTTCTGCTAAAGATGATGATCTCATCCAAATATAAGACTTCAAAATAGTTTGTGAATTTCTACATGATATCACCTATCATTCTCATGAATGTTTTTGGAGCATTAATCAAGCCAAACAGCATTACCATCCACTCAAAAAGACATTCTTTATATTTGAATGTTGTCTTCATACATTGATTTGTTCAATTTTAATGTGGTGGTAGCTTGAATTCATATCAATCTTAATACAAAACTTAGAATCCTTAAGTTGTTTAAGAATAATTTTAATCATAGGGATTGGTTATATAGATTGATAATGATTTTTTTTCAGGGTTCAACAATCAATATATATTCTTAATGTCCCATCCTTCTTATAAACCAATACCATTAGATTCCCACAAGGTGAGGAACTTCATCAAATGTGGCTCTTTTGGATGAGCTCATGAATCTAAAATTTATTTACTCATTCTCGAAGAGAGAGTTTATATATATTAGTCCATTATGTAAATGAAGATGAGGCATTGAGTGTTTGACTTGGCAGTAAAAGGGAACCCACACAAGTGGAGCAAATATATCTATGTATGTCTCTACAATATGTTCCACTTGCTTCTATTGTGTATAGAGGCCTCATGCAAACATTGTGGTGGTTACAATGACTTTACTTTTACCTCCTAACTGGACCATGAAGAGAATGAAATTTTTATCTTGAGGTATTTCCTTTTTGCATTATTTTGAAGAAACCAATGAAACTATAGTAGTTGGGACTAATTTTGATATTCGATGTTAGAAATTAACTAACAAAGCAATGGAAAACATAAAATATTGCGAAAACACAAACCTAGAATCATAAAACAAGAGAGACACAAATGTACATGGTTCACCTAATATCAACTACGTCCAAATAGAAACAACTCATCCTTCCTTTTATATTATCATGCAAAATGAAGGATACAACCTGCAACAAATTTTTTGTAACTTCCTCTTCGCTCTCACACAGTCTCCTCCCTTATTCTCACATAAAATAATAATACAAAGGCACAATACATTTCCCTTATATAAATCAGGGGTTTCCTTCTAGGGAAAAGACCCTAAATTAACATAACTTCTACTGTGAGATCTTTCGCCTAATGAATGACCCAGATTGACTACAAAATTACAATATTTTAGAAGGAAATTTTTCTCAATTTTTTTCTTTTGTGGGTACTTCCCCCGAACCCTTGCCAGGGGGGCAACACTAGTGGGGGAAAGCGCCCCGACACCCCCCTGTGAGGGACTAGGATCCAAACATGACTAAAACAAGACCGCTGAATTAGGAAGATAATCAAGTTCTACACCTAAAAATGCAATAAATATGACTCTGAGAGTAAGAATGACTCTATGATGATAAGAATCATAAAGAAGATGATGCTTTCACATATAAGGTTGTCCTATAATAAAATGAAAAACTTCAAGTGGGGACTCATGACACATTGCCTCATCATTGAATGGCTTGATGCCTTAGGATAGGTGACATTTATAGTTGACACAGATGTCTCATTGATGGCTCAACCAACCAATGGCGTATGCTTGGGGTTGTGGCATTGTCGGTTTCTTTAATATCTTGATGAAATTAGCTGATACTGAGTTTTTTTGCCTCTTACTATCAACGATGAAATTGAGTGGGGTCCCTTTCACTCACATTTGTGAGTGGAAGAGGGACTTTCCCTCTTCAAGCTTCTTTGGCTCTTCTAGTTGGATTTTTGTGGTCAAGCTGGTAGCACTAGTTTCTACATCGATGATCCATTTTCCTTTATCTTGTTCAAAATCAGAATTAGAATGAGATTCTAATTCCTTTTCTTTAAGCTCCTCCAACAATGATTGTTTTAAGTGACATTCATAAGTGTTGTACTAAGGAATTTTGTGGAACTCCCACCACTTTCCATTGTCCCTTTTTGACTTCCTTATCCTTCGTTGTGTACAACTTGGGATGGTTGTCTTGATATAGGATTTCTTTACATTTTCCTCTTTTCAGTGAGTTATGGAAACATTTTATAGGTTTTCATTGCGGTGTATTTGTAGAATCAAACTCTCACTTATTCCATTACTTCAAATTCTCTTGATCTTGACAACATGTTTATAAGAGGCTCCCAATGTGGATATTTCTAGGGATGCCATCTCCATTTCGATGTACCTATGTATGTAACTATGGAACTTCAAGACCATGTGCCTCTTGGAGTCTTTAATACCCAATTGTGAGCCCAAGATATGAAAATTATTGGTGTATGGCACCATCTAGTCTCTCTCATGTCCTAGAGTAGTCAATATAGTGTATTGGTCATCATAGTTCCCTACATGGTAGAATGCCTCGTTAAGGAGATCAACTAAAGCATCCAATGTTGGTCCTACATAGAAAATAATAGACTCATCTTCACTATTCCTATCCTTGTAACATTCCCACAAATGTTTGACATGGGGAACAAATTTTAGTAGTACGAAGGTGAATTCTCATTGTTAGAAAAATTTTGGTTAGAGTAATAATCCTCTAAAATATTTGGCTATTTCTCCAATGCATCTACATCTATTTTTCCTTTGAATAGGGGGATATAAAATTTAACTTGTACCTCAAAATGGTGTCATTGCAACACTCCCTCCCACCCCACTATAACAACCTCCCTCCTAATCCCACCTCAAACATAGGTTAGAAGGAGGTGGTTACCATACGAACTTGAGATCTAAGGTAGCATTATGGAAATGGGGTATTATTTTTTTTGCTTCATTTTACCCTTTATAAACTTAAAATGAACTGTGCCATTGCATTCATCTCATCGATATGATTCCAGTTACATAAAAAATTTCCTAATCTGTCTCTCAGATTAACTAGTATGGCCATTCAAAGTCCTGACCTATTAATGTGTGCCATGATATTGGGATGCCACGTGGAGCCCTCATGGCTATTTAAATCATAAGCCACCTATTAGCTTCCAACTCATTCATACTCCAAGTTAAGGGATAACCCTTCTTGGCTGCTCACAAGGCTAAAAGGGGACTTTCAAAACACACATGCACACATACACACACACACACATATATACATATGTATATGTTTGATTATTATGAATGGGAGCGAGCCACCCTTGCTAACTCACTATGATGCTTCAATCTAGCTTCCGACTCGTTCATACTCCAAGTTAAGGGATAACCCTTCTTGGCTGCTCACAAGGTTAAAAGGGGACTTTCAAAACACACACGCACACACACATACACACACATATATACATATGTATATGTTTGATTATTATGAATGGGAGTGAGCCACCCTCGCTAACTCACTATGATACTTCAGTCTCGAGTATTACATTCATAAGAATCGTCCAAAGTCATAAGGATGATGAGGAACGAGATGATGTGGGCTTTCAGAGGGATGTGATAGTCTTAATAAGAACAATATGGTGATGTGTGTGAATAAATGTCGAGATATTGTTACATGATAGAGACATGAACTTTCTCGTTCCTCAGAGTCCATCTCTTGGGAGGGACAAAGGATTGCTCTAAAGAACAACCTCGTATGAAAAGGCTCCGGGACTACGTGGAGGCAACATATGCATATCCATTAGAACCTTGTAGAGAGTGGTCATATGGCATTTGAGTTGTCCCAATACTTGAAGGAGTAGCCAGGTTGGGGTGACACGTCTCAGAGGATTGCGATCACGAGCCTTGGTCGCATGTGGTGCAATGTTTGTTGTGGTGTGATATATATATATATACATACATACATATATATAGATAGATAGATAGATAGAATGGAGACATGAACTTTCTCATTCCTCAGAGTCTGTCTCTTGGGAGGGACAAATGAACACTCTAAAGAACAGCCTAAGATGACAAGGCTCTGGGATTACGTGGAGGAAAAATATGCATATCCGTTAGAATCTTGTAGAAAGTGGCCATACGACATCTGAGTTGTCCTGACACTTGAAGGAGTAGCCAGGTGGGGGTGACGTTTCTCAGAGGATCACGATCGTGACCCTTGGTTGCATGTGGTGTAATGTTTGTTGTGGTGTTATATATATATATATATATATATATATATTACCACAAACAAAGGTGTCATAAAAGGGAGCTTTGTTAAGGGAATGAGCGATAATATAATACAAAATCCCGCGAATAATTATCAGGTATATGAATTCCTTTCCACATGCTCTTATAAGTGAGCCTTCCCTGTCTCAAAATCATGATCTGTTGCAAGCATGAACACATTCAATCCCACCTTTGGGTGAAGGAAGAGCTTGAGTATACACACACACACATATTTGTATATGAAAATTCATGTATGAATCTACATTTCCATAGTGATATCCTTTCTGAGCTTGAAATTAAAGGAACAAGGATTAATAGCCTATTGTATAAGTGATATAGTAAATAGGACAGGGTTTTCCCATTCATAACCACTAATACCAATTAGGAAAATTGCAAGCTCATCATACCTCAGAGTTCTGCAAACCTCTCAAGCTAATATTAATAGACATAAATCAAGCCCATCCTATCTCGGAGATCCATTGGTCTCTTGGGTTATTAATAACCATATAAAAAACTCATTAAAGCAAACATGAAACATACAATGCCCAAAGTCCTACAGGAAATCACATTCCATATGTTAGCAAGAAATCTTGGTCCCCATTCGGTTCAGAAGTATGAATCACACATTTGAGCATTAAATTTAAATCACTATAGACCTATAGCCCACACAACATTTATATAACATACATTTGCAAGAACCAACAATCTTCAAAATTGGCATGACATTATCTGGAAGCTAATAATAGAGACAATATAGTAGTCACAAGCACAAACATGAGATTATACTCATATTATAAAATTTCTAGCAACTAAGAGTGGGACTCTAACTCTCCACCCAATCATAAACATGATACAACCATTATTAATTGCAGTTTTCACCCTCTAGCTAGATTTCAAGCTGAAGTGGAGTGATTTCAGAGGAATTTTAAAGAAGGCTGAAACAGTATGTCTCAAGGCCACACTACCTTCATCCAACAACTTTACTCATTTTCATTCATAATTGTCAGGCATATTCACACGCATGCCAAAATATCATAATGCCAAGATCTTCAACTCACTTTCAGGATACAAGAGTCCATAATAAGGAAGGTTCATCAATGATTAATTTGCTTATGGATAAATAAATTAATCTCCAAGTGGTTCATTGATGATTCAAGAACCATAGCTTTAACCCCAAGGAATCTCCTAGTGGTTATTTCATCCCTCACAAGCACCAGTGTGAATCCTTCCAATCCAGTAGGCTCATTAGACCAACGACTTCCAGTGGTGTCATCAGATCAATAAGAAAACCACCACTCTATTTATTTGATTCTTTTTACCCAACAAACCTCATTTTTTGGGATCCCTCAGCTGGCACTCTGACCTAGAGTTCAAAACTTAGTGATAGGGATCGCTTTTCCTTTCCTTCCATTTTTTGCATTCTCTCGCTACTTCTGCATGCACATTCCATGCACGTATGTGAGGGAGTGTGTCGCCAAAGTCTCCTTGGCTGATTTTTTCCTTTCCCATTTAACGACCAACCTCCTACCTCTTCTAAATATTCGACTCAATCCCCTCGGAAACCACAACCCATATTCCTCTATTAAATTTTTGTCCTTATTTTCTTAATGTTAGAGGCTAAGGACATCTAGGCGTGTCCTTGTTTGGTTGGTTAAACTTGTTGCAAAATCAACCCATTTAAGAACACTTCATCCAAACCATGCCCACCATTTTAAAAATCCATCCTCTCAAGCAACCTCCTGCCGCAAACAACATAATCAATGTCCCATTCTGAGCCATTTTTAATTTATAATTATACAATTACAAGGAGAAAGTTTTACAAGGGGATTTAACTCATAGGTGATGTCAAAATCCCCACGCCCCAAGAGGAAATCCGTACTTGGTATTTTATAGCTAGGCACAAAATAAAAGCATACCTTAAACTAAGAAGAAATGATTTGGAGCTTTATATTTGCAGCTTTATTACAATTATAATTCACATATATATTCGCTTGCCCAATGATTTATAAACATGAAAATAATCCTTGGATTGGCCATTTTGTGTGGCTCCTTTGCAGTCTTCTTGGTGTGTCTGTTGCACACTCTAATATGTTCAAGCTACTACAGTTATATTTTCAATCAACTTCATCCACCCAAACCAGGAAATTCCCATGCTTTCTTGTATCATGGCATACAATCTCTCATGATATTCATCATAAATAGTTTACACAAATTTAAATTTATACCCCTTGTTTTTTCCTTTGAATGGGTACTCAACCATTCACACACATGTATTTAAAAAATCCCATTTATCAGGTACTCTTAACATCTCGTTGTGTTACACAATAGTAGCTATAGCTCAACGCAGAGGTTCATGCAAAGCGCAAAGAGTCTTGGTTCAGACTTGGAGAGAGAGATATAGTTAATAATGAGGATGTGTATCAACTTTGTTACTCCTAAGGAATAAGAGTGCACTCTCCATCAAATTTTCAGTGGAACTACCACCTGTGTTCTCAACCTAACCCTTGGAGCTACCATTAGGTGTTATCAACCCATTAGTCTCAGGTTCCTCAACCTCCTAGATTTTTTCAACCAACATAATATTTAGTGGATTTATCATCCTTGTAAGGCACATACACTGCTTAGTGATTATGAGCCAGCAAGCCTCTTAGGTTTATCAACTGAGCAACCACATGAGCTTATTCTGTGATTATTAGCCAACAAGCCTCATGGTTTTCTCAGTAGTGTTATCATCAAATCTCCTCTGTGATTATCAACCAAAATTACTCATGGGTTTATCAACTATGTCATCATCAAATTTATGCTCCATGATTATCAACTAACAAACCTCATGGGTTTATCGTCATGCTATCGTCAAAGTTCGTTTTGATGAGCGTCATTATTGCAACAAGAATGTTGCAACTCCCAAGGCCACAAAATTTAATTATCAACCCCAGGTTCATACAAACTTAAGAGGTATCAGAACTATATGTTCATCATATAATGTGTCCTTCCTTTGTTGCCATGAAGTAATGGAGTGCACGTAATGAAATCAAATCCTAAACTAATTGCAGAAAATGAAATGCTTGAAATGGAAACCTTAACCTATTCCAAGAAAGAAAATACAAGGAAATAAACTTATTCTAATTGCATAAATTAAAGATCATGAACTAAATTTCAACCATTACATTTCAAATATTTTATATCCATTAGCAAAGTTCATTAGATGTGGCAATCAAGAAATGAATTGTATTATCCAATTCCTAAATTTATCCATTAACCCAAATTGCTGAGATGTTTTGCATGGGTAAAAAGGAAAGTCCTAAGTGGTGTTTATCCCTCCTAAAGAATTTATTTAGAGTTTAGGGGTCATTATTCAAACCTAAGGGATAAAAACCAATATTTTTGAGCAAATCTGGGCAAGTATATACATGCTGGAAGAGTACTACAGGAACCTACAAGATGTTATAGATTTACTATAGGAAGTTATAATTCATCAAATGACCAAATCAAATAAAAATTGTATGGGACAATTTTTTTTATTGAATAGGACATATTAGGTCTCCATTCCAAGTGGAATCACTCAAAAAAACCTCTGTTAACCCATGCTAAAAAATAGCAAAAAATTACTAGTCTAAAATCTAGAAATTTGAGAACTAGTGATTTAGTAAATCTATCAAATGCCTAACCTAATCAAGTGAAAATTCAATGGGGTAAATTTTTTTATTAAATATAAATTTTTTCATCTCTAATTCAGGTGGAATCAACTCGATTGAAACTAATTAGCATGCTCTAAAAAATAGCATAAATTGATTGTTATTTGCCACAAGGGATTTCCAAAAGTAGAGATTTGGGAATAAACAAACTAATCCAGGTAGCTCAATGATTAATATGATCTTCCAAAGTTATTCAAATGATTAAATGATGTTTTTAATATTTCAAAATAACTTACTTAAACCATTTAACCCAATCCTACAACAAGAAATCATTGATACTAAATGCAGAAATAGAAAAAAAACAAGAACAAGAGATGCATGTGAATAAGAAGTGAAAAGAAGAAAAGTAAAAGATACAAAAGGGATTTGAGGCTCTTGGGATGGCCAATCCGAGGGAAACTCAGAGTCCTATGGAGGATACCAAGATCTATAAGTTGAACATGGCACCAATCTTCATTATTTACATCAATACAATTACATCCCTATAAGAAATGAAAGTGGAGCTGCAAAAATACAAGTTCTCTCCACAAGAAAACTAAGAAAAATCAACCCCTAGAGGAAAATTCGACTTGGTACTTATAAAAAATGATTAGGAAACATTCCCCATAAAAGGAGGAAGCTTCCCCTCCAAAATACCTCAAATAGTGGATATGGTTCTCAGCACTAGGAATCCGCATTAAATGACAAGGAACACATTCCTAGATTTTCTCAATCGTTGGAGCTCCAAAATCTGTGCAATACTTTCATAATATCTTCTTTATTTATGATTTAATATTGATCCTAATTTGGTAGGGAGTAGGTCCCTAGATTATATCCTTCTCCAAATCTCCATTATCTACTCAATATTCCCACAATATTCCACAAAAAATAAATAATATTAGGCACCAATGTGCAATTATCCATAAACCTTCATAATGATCATATTGAAGTTAAAAATACATTATCTAATGCAAAAAGAGAGGTTTAATGTGCAGAAGGATGGTCAGATAGGTCTTAATTTATGTCTAATTCAGAGGCCCATCATACCCACCTGATGAAAGTGTTGCTCCCTCCGAAAAACTTAGTGACCTCATCATGCCTCATTCATGGCCTTGGTGGCCTCCCTGATTTGTACATTCTTGCCTCTTTCCCCTTATGAAAGATGGGTTTGTTAAGATTTTTTGGTTTGGCAAGGTCTTCCACATCCTTTTCCAATCTCGTGCTACCTTTTTCCACCATTTGGACACCTCTGGTACCCTCATAATGCCCTTAGATGAGATCCTTTAGTAAATTAGGACATCATGTAGTAATTCCTGTATTAACTACAAGAAACCCTGTAGCAACTTGTTTAAACCTGTTTTGAGCAGAAATGATAGTTTGTGCCTAGGGAAGGCCCTCAACTTGACTTCCATTACCCTCAAATCCATTTTGGACTGGCTTTTCCATGCCTTTCTCCACTTTCTATAACATCTTTTAGGCCTTGGACAAAAGCTAGAAAGAGATTAGAGACACCTTGGAAAGCCTCTTTTCATCACTGTAGTTTGAGTTCTATTTTGATGGTGAATTCTTTCTTGCTATTTGTTGCATTCTCCTTCTCTTTTGTGGCCTCAATGATTGCCTAATGGGATTTGGAGTTATTTTTTTTTTATTAGGTCTCTCTTAGGCATTGCCATTTTGTTTTTTAGCATAATTTGTTCCTTTCTTCCTTATTGTAGCATCATTTTGCCTTCTTGTAGTAGTCGTTCATTCTCTTTCAGGGTCTTCTAACTGTATGGGAGTGATGGGAAATGATGTATAGGTTTGGAGGATGATGTTAGGGATCAAAGGGAGTAGTGTAGGTTTGTGAAAATGGAGAGGATGTGCTATGTGTGTTTTTGCAAGAAAATTTTAGGGTGAGACAAAATGTAGGGTTTGTTCTTGAAAAGTGTTAATTTTTTCTTATGAAATGAGATGGATGAATGATGGATAGATAGTGGATATGAAGTGGATGGAGGGCTTGGGGTGCTTTGGTGACTTGGCTTTTCCACAAATCTCCTCTTTTAACTATTGACCCTATTCCTCAAAATCATCACCCTTCCTAATTTGGCTTTTCCACATTGCATGAGTAAAGGAGTTTACTGCAATTAACTAGTTGAAGGTGGTCGAGACTACTGACCCATCCTTACATTATAAAACCTCATCTTTCATGCATTGACAAAAAATTTCTAACTATAATATGTTCAAGAGAAGAGGTTAAGAATATTGCATACATGTACCTACTTGATGGTTGTTGGAGAGGTATGCATGTTGTTGCTGAGTTGATGATCGATCCATGCTTCTTTGGAGGTGCTAATTTTCTTTGCTTTCTTCTGGACAGGTCTTGATAGCTTGATGATTCTTTGACTGATAAGGTTGTTGTGTGCAAGTTTTTTTTGCAGTGCCCAATCTACTACTGGTGGATCTCTAGACATGAGTCACAATGCCTACAAAGATGTTGGAGCTCTCTATTTGTATGGGTGGTGAAGGAGAATGCAGAAATGGTATGTTGTTCTAACAACATAGGTTTCTATAGGGGATCCTGTAGTTGCTACAAGAAACCCTAGTTGCCTTTCCTTCATTATTATTTTTCTTTTTCGCTTGGATGGAGGCTGGGTGGAGGTGTAGGAGTAGTAGTTGAGAAATGGTGATGAAGGAGATGGAGTGATGAATGGATGAGGCCCATGATGACATGCCCTCTGGATTCTCCCTTTTTTCTATATTGTTTTCATATTTTCCTGTGTTTTTTATATTGATGGACACATGGGTAGGTATAGACATAAGTGGATGTGGGTGAGAGGTGGTGAGGTGTAGGTTCCTCTTTTTCAACCTAGAATAGGCCTACATCATTGTTTTCCGATTGCAACTCCTTTCCTGTAGGATTTAAGGACATCTTTTAGTACTACAGGATCTTCCTATAGTATCTATAGGAAATCATGTGGAAATATTGTTTTATGCATATCTCTCAAATGGTAGACTGGATTGACCTGAAATTTTTTGAGAATGTTGACATCATCCTTATGCACCTCCCCATAAAACATCTTGGCCAATGGATTCACGAATCACGATAAAAAATAAAAATGGTTGTAAGTGATTGAGGTCTATTTATTAGAAACTGCACATTGGAATTCACTAAAATTGCTTGGGCATGTTACCATCGTCCATATTCATATCCCCATGAAATAACTTGGAAATGTATTGCTTAGACATGTTATTATCATCCATATGCATCTCCCCCTGAAACAACTTCGCAAATGGATGCACAGTTTTCAAGATATGATAAAATTACTTTTATGCCATATTTATTTTTGTTTCCTATAGCAACTACATGATCTTCCTATAGTAGTTTAGGGCAGCAAGAAAAATGAGTGGTAAAATCTTGGGAATGATGATTTGACGGTGGAAATAGATGAGGGTGATGGATTTGCATGGCCTTGGTCCTTATGGAGCATCTGAGAAAAGGAGTAGAAAGTCCAAGTTTGACTTCCTTTGACTAGGCTTTTGATCAACTTTCCTTTTGGTGGCTAACTTGTTTTTGTTGCTTGCAGAGGTTGGAGAACCCCTGCATGCATGAGAGAGAGATACATGGAGCTTTTTTTATTTTTTATTTTTTTTATTCTAGGCCTACTAGCCACCTCAATGAGGTTTTCAACTAGTAGGTCTGCCTAGGTGTGTCAAACAAGGTTTTCACCTAGGATTTGTTTTTCCTTTTTTTTTTTTACCAACCCATTGATTGCCTCATGGAGGTTTTCAATCAATGAGCCAATCTCATGCACCTCAAAGGAGGTTTTCTCCTGATATTTTACTTTTTTCCTCTTATTTTTCATTTTTCTAATTTTTTTCTACCCTACTCTACTTGAAAAAGAAAATCTCTTTCAAGTATAAGAATACTTCCAATGGAGCCATGCACACATCAATATGATAGATAAACTGATATGTAGACTTGAAATGAATTCTTTGACATGTACCTAAATTTAAGAGACCAAATACTTTGACTGAGATGAGATTAGGAATTACTGAAGAAGAGTGTGTTGTTGCAACTTAACACTTTTCTGGAACCATATTTCAATATAGTTGTGATGCTCCTGGTCCACTTGTTGATTTGGATCTTCTTGGATGTCTTCTTCTTCCATGATTATTCTCTTGAACACATAGAGGATCTGATGGTAAACATGAGGGCACTTTCCCAATCTCTGATCCTGATGTTTGCTCTTCGTGAAGTGCAACCCATGATTCTTTGGTCTTCTCATTTGAACCTTCTTTTTATGCATGTTGTCCTTCAATGATATCAAGATAATATCTTTTTTGCAATACTCTTCCTAAGCGAATATGAATACCATTTAGATTAAGAGGATATGTTTTGAAGTGTTGTGCTTCAACATTGTAAGTGCGTTGAGCTACTTCCTTTTATGGGTTTCGAAATGGTGATATAGTTAGTTTAGTGGGAGTGGATATTTGAGATGGATGTGGTTGGGGTTGTGATTGTGGTGGAGGTGGATGGTAGGTATAGCATGGATTTGGATATCAAGAATATTGAGGAAAATAATGAGTATTGTCGATAGCTCCCATAAGTTCCTTGCCAAACTTGTTTCCAAGATTGGTTTTGGGGTTGAGATGGCGAAGGTTTCCAAGGAAAGGGTGTGTTAGAATTACTTTGAGATGGATGTGCATAAGCTTGAAATTGTGAATTAAGCTCTTTCATCACATCAGGTTGAATAGGCTGCCATCGTCCTTTTGGAGCTACATAACATAGTTGCATTGGCAATTGACTTGCTCCATTGTCACCTTGGTAAAATTCCTTCAAACTTGGTAATAAGGGGCAATTTTTAACATCATGTGATTGTGCATGGACAACAAAAATATTTGCATCTTCTTTTTTCTCATTATTTATTCTTAATATTTCTACTTGTTCACTTAGATTGCTAAGAATTTCTGTTTTAAAGTTAGCAAACAAATTTATGAGTTTATCTTGACTTATTGATCTTGATGTTGATTGAATTACTCTTTCCCTTCCTCTTGATATGTGTTTTCATGTTTCACAAATTTCTTCAAATGATAATTGTATACATCACCTCTACTCATAAGATCAAGGATATCAATCCACTCATCTCTAATTGTTCTAAGTAAGAGGGTTTTTAGTGCGTCAGATCCTAAATGATGTAATTTTCCCCTCTTAACATTATATATGAACCTCTCTATTAGATCCTCAAGATTCTAATCTTCTCTTTGATTCATTCCAAATATTTATTCCTTAAGATCATGGTATTTATACTTTTCTAGAAATATCCTTTATATCATTCCACGATCTTCTTGAATTAGTCCCTAAACTCATGAACCATTTAAGAGTTCTATCCTTCAATGTTGCCAGAAAAAATCTTAATTTTTGAATTTTTAATAAGTAACTATAATATCTACAAACAATTTCAAATTCAAAGAGAAAGGTTTCCAGATCCTCTGACCTCATACCATGGAAGTTGGGAAGGAAAGATGGAGGGATGTTCTTCATGTTAGCTCTTCTATATACTTTAGCTTTTGGAAGGACAAAACATCAGCTTGGCCATATGTTTATACTCAGAAAGACAGATCGCAACAATCTTCTCTTCTTTTCCCTTTCATGCCCATTTATTCTCATAACCATGCTATTTCCATTTTCTTCCCTTTGCGATGCGATTTGGTCACTATCGCACATAAACTTGTTGCGCCCCTATGTTTTTTTTTTGTTGCTGTGATATTGTGATACGACTAGATCGCATATCGCACCCTTTCCTACTTCCTCAATCTGTTCTCTTGATTTCTTCCGATGCGATGTTGCGATGCGATCTAATCGATATCGCAAATCGCATCTGCGACTTGTTGCCTCCGATACACCCTGTGCCATCTGCCGATTGCGATATGCGGTATGCGATCCGATCACAAATCACAAATCGTACCCAAACATTAAAGACTTCGCCCTGTCTCCTTTGCCGATGTGATGTTGCGATGTGACCTCAGTGCTATCGCATATTGTACCTCTTGCAAATCAAATCCCCGCCGTCCATTTCTTTAAATCTAATGACTCAGGTCCGAGCTGCACTTTTGTGCCTTCTCATTTCCTTTCGCCAGTATATCATGATCGTCCATCTAATTCATGTGACGGCCAGTATTCCTCCTTGGCCCTGCGTCCATATTTGATGCAAATTGCTCTGTTTCTTTTTGGCCAACTTTGGGGCGCACAAAGAAGCAAGTTATGATCCAGATATCCGTGCATTAAATTCTCAGCTACCGCAGTTAAAGAGCAGCATGGTCAAGGTCGAGGAATTCCTGCTTCGAGTAGCTAAATTCATTGGGCAGTCAGTAACATTTATACATAAAACATTCCTCTTGTTCGACGAGTACAAAAGAGCCATTTCATTCATTAAATGTGCAAATTGTGGCAGGGAGCCCATATCTAAATGTAAATGCAGTTGGTGATCCATTAAGACACCTCCACGCATACCCTAGCAGAGAGTTTTTGTAAACAAACTCTATATATACTGAGAAAACCGATGTAATCAGATGATGGGTGTCAGATGAGAGTTAGCATGTTGTAAGGCTCAACTTCTGGAGACTATAACTATTGTGAAACCTGCAGCGTCTGGTCTTCATTTCCAATTAATACAAGCTTCTTTTGCTGTCATTTGCTCACTTTCCACTTCTTCTTCTTGTTCCAGGCTGTGCCTGTTTTGCAGTTGTTGATACGCTCTTGGTTTTAGCAGTAGAGGGGCTGTCAACCACCTCTATGTTAGAATTTAGCTGTTTCATTTAAATTGCTTGCAGGTTTCTATTGTTTTAATGCATAGAGAGCTGTCATCATGTCTGTGTATTAAATATTAGATTTACAGACCTTTAAACTGGTTGCAGCCGGCCATCACAGGGTCCTGTGCATCTGCTGGTGTGGTCAGTCTTCTCCATTACCACCTTTTCCTTAAAACGTGAGTAATTGGTGGTTAAAAGCCTTGTAGTCTGGGGGAGTTCACCCATGTCTGGGGTAAATGATAGTGGGAGTGGTTATCTGGCTTGAGTATGCAACATTTCTTTCATTCATCCACCATTTATCCAACATTTTGTTGAATTTGTAATGTTCCTGAGCATCACTGATATACAACCTAGGTGAGTTTCTTAGGGTGATAACACTTCATATGCACATTGACATCAGTATCTTGAATGAGAAATATAAGAGGATCTTCTTCATTGTCATCATCTAAATCCATTCTCTTACCTTCTCTATCACCTCTTATTCTTCTACCTGCAAAAATGAATGGTGATGTGGCTCTTACTGCACCATGTAATCAAATGGGGAGGTTGGCAGTGGATAAGTATTTTTTGTTTAAAAAAAATTGAATGGTAATGATAATAGAATGAAATTTTATGTTCTTGAAATGAAAGATGTTTAATACATTTTTTTTTTTTTTTTGCAGAAAGTAAAAAGGAATGAATCAACTAGGGAAGAAAACAATGCATACCTTGACACCTCCCCAGCAATGACGCCAAAATGTGATGAGCCTCGGTATTGCAACAAGAATGATGCAACTTCTAAGGATACCAACTTTAATTATCAACCCAAGATTTGTACAAACTTAAGAGGTATCAGAAATATATGTGCAACATACAGTGCGTCCTTCCTTTGCTGCCATGATGTAATGGAGTGCATGTAATGAAATCAAATCCTAAACTAAATGCAGAAAATGAAATGCTCGAAATGGAAACCTTAACCTATTGCAAGAAAGAAAATACAAGGAAAGAAACCTGTTCTAATTGCATAAAGTAAATATCTTGAACTAAATGTCAACCATTACATTTCAAAGAGTTTAGATCCATTAACAGAGTTTATTGGACATGGTAATCAAGAAAATCATCATTGTATTATCCAATTCCTAAATTTGTCCATTAACCCAAATCACTGAGATGTTTTGAATGGATAAAAAGGAAAGTCCTAAGTTGTTATTATCCCTCCTCAACCATTGATTTAGATCCTAGGGTCATGCTTTAACCCTAAGGGACCAAAACCAATCTTTACAACAAATTTGGGCAAGTATATACACATTGAAAGAGTACTACAGGAAACTACATGATGTTATAGGTTTTACTACAAGAAGTTATAATTCATCGAATGACCAAGAAAATAGAATCCAAATTGGATGGGATTTTTTTTTTTATTGAATAGGATTTATTAGGTCTCCATTCCAAGTGGAATCACTAAAAAATACCTATGTTAACCCATGCTAAAAAATAGTAGACAGTTAATAGTCTAAAATCTAGAAATTCGAGAACTAGTGAGCTAGTAAAGCTATCAAATGCTTAACCTAATCAAGTGAAAATGAAATGGGATAAATTTTATTATTAAATAGAATTATTTTTTGATCTAATTCAAGTGGAATCAACTTTATTGAAGCTCGTTAGAAGGCTCTAAAAAATAGCAGAAATTTATTGTATTTTCCACAAGGGACTTCCAAAAATCTAGATTTGGGAATAAGAAAATTAATCCAAGTAGCTCGATGATTACTATGACCTTCCAAATCTGTTCCAATGATGAAATGATGCTTTTGATCCTGAAAAATAAATTACTTCAACCATTTAACCAAATCATACAACAAGAAATCATTAATACTAAATGCAAAAATACAAAAAAGACAAGAGCAAGAGATGCATGTCAATAAGAAGTGAAAAGAAGAAAAGTAAATGATATAAAAGGGATCTGAGGCTCCTGGGATGGCCAAGCCCAAGGAAAATCAAATTTGTATGGAGGAGACCAAGGTTTAGAAGTTGTACATGGCTCCAATATTCATTATTTACATCAAGACAATTACATCCTTGCAAGAAATGAAAGTGGAGTTGCAAAAATACGAGTTCTCTCTACAAGAAGACTAAGAAAAATCAACCCCTAGAGGTAAATTAGATTTTTTACTTATAAAAAATGATTAGGAATCATTCCCCATGAAAGGAGGAATCTTTCCCCTCCACAATCCCTCAAAAATAGTAGATCTGGTTCCCAGCACTAAGAATCTGCATTAAATGACGGGGAACACATTCCCAGATTTTCTCAATAATTGGAACTCTATAATCTGTGCAATAATTTTGGAATATATTCTTAATTTATTATTTAATATCGATCCTCCTGTATTAGGGAGAAAATCCCTAAATTATCTCCTCCTCCAAATCTCCATAATCTGCCCAATATTCTCACAATATTCCACAAAACTAAATAATATTAGGAACACATACACAATTATCCATAAACCTTCCTAATGATCATACTAAAGTTAAGAATATGCTATATAATGCAAAAGAGAGGCTTAATGTGCTTAAGGATGGTCAGATGGGCCTTAATTTAGGTCTAATTTGGAGGCCCATCACCTCTATTGCGCCGAACTCTCTTCTGGCATCAACATGGCACTAAATGAAGTACATATCCAATATTGCAATCAAGGATTTTTCTTATTAGTTAATATATATGATTTCATAACCATCAACATTTCCTTTTCATTTGCATGACAAAACATTAGCACATACAATCATGTTCTTATTTAAAATCACTGGTTATCCAATGCTTCCCTACCCCATCGATTCCTCTTTCAGCTAGAAACCTCATTGGACAACTTATCATGTCATCCCATATATCCATTTACATTTGCATCAATTAAATTTATACATTCATTCTTCCATAAGAATGATTACCGACAAGACCCTGACAAGACCCCATTGGACAAAATGGCATTTACACACACACACACACACAGATATATGTATATATTAACATGATCATGAACACACAATTGTATATGTACTTAGGTTCAAGGTTGAGTAAACCTCCTTTGAGCCATTCTCATGGATATCATCCCATTTTCCATTATTGACATGGACCAAACCAACCATTTTGATTATCATATTGTTTTCCACTTAATCAAGGCCATAACATACATTAACACATATCAAATAAAACCAAAGTTTTTAGAGAACTTCCTATATTGTTGTTGCTATTCACACAAAAATTTTAAGGTTACACCTAATTTCTTTTCTATTTGCTTTCATATTTAGGAGTGATTCCCCAACACACAATAGTGATGGTATTTCCCAACCCCAATCCCTTGCCCAAACTTAACCTTTCTCATCATATTTTTTTTCATGCTCTTTGATTACTTGTAGGGCCTCTTTTAGGTTATGTTTCTCTTGCTCATCTCTCTTACTAGAGCTATGTGGCTTTCTTTCCATGCCCACCAATGTTACAAAGGGCGCCAAATCATGAAGGATGAAATGAAAAATCCAAAGGAATAGAGGGTAACTGCAAAAGAAAGGAACTCATGATGGCAGTCATAAAGTCACACAACAAAAATAACATGGCCATGCACAATCCAACAGTCAAAAGGGAAATTCAATCGTAAACAAATCGAGGTCACAAATATAAAATATTTAACATCATAACAACTCAACTCCCATGGGTAATTATGTCCCTTAATACTTCAAGAGTAAGGCTCGACTCAAGCCTTTTCCATGATTTCATTTAGTCTATTTTACTACAACTCATCACAACAATTAACTCAACCATTACACAATTTATTGACAGTTAATTATATTGTTTCAACAACAACAAAGTGGATACATAATCTATATCTAATCAACCATCTCTACCCTTGATTCTAGGTGGCCAATGTTCCTATCTTCCACAACTGCATAGGTCCCAGGCACATTTGAGCTACACCCTCCACTGTTTATGCTTCTTGCACAATATTCAATCTTCGTTGATTTCTCTATATCTTTCGGTAGTGTCTAAATAGATGGTTCTCCCTTCATTTCCAACATACTTTGGGATTCTTCTGGGAACCATCCTCTTCTTTGGCCTGAGCATGTCTCCCTTCACAAATTTTGTTGATCTTCTGCTAAGTTTCACCTCTACTAGTGGTGGAATTTATCGCTTTCTTCTTGGGCCATTGTCCACAACTTTTTTACCTTTTCCCTTTAATTTAGAGATTTAATTTTACCTTCAAGTTGGCCTAATCTTTGGCCTATGTCTAGACTTCTCATAACAATGTTTCAACTTTTTGATTTCCTCTTCAAAGGTTCATGGCTCATTGAATTCAATTCGATATTTAAGTGCTAATGGTAGCCCACTAATGTATCGCTAAATATTTCCCTTTTCATCCTTGAGGTAGGGAACATATATTAAGAACTCTAGGAATTTAATGGTATACTCTTCATCTGACATTGGTCCCATTCTCAGCTCATAAAATTCTTTTGCCTTGTTTACATAATAGTTGTTTGATAAACATTTTTCTCTGAAGAGTCTTTCAAATTTATTTCAATTCAAGCCCTCTTCAGTTATTCCCTTGACATTATTCAAATATTCCCACCATATGTATTCTTTCCCTTTAGACTATAGGTGTCTACCTTTGCTTTCATGTTTTTAGAATAGTTATGGATTCTAAATAACTTCTTCATTCCAAGTAGTCAAGCTTTTGCATATTCATATTTCATCTCACCATTAAATTTACAAGGCTTATATTTCTTAAATTCCTTTGACACATATTATTTTCCTTCCTATCATGATGATGGTGGTGATGATAATGCATTTTAGGAGTGCCTTCAAGCTGCCGCTCATGGGTGTTGGTCCTCTTCTCTAGGGTGTCTAGCGAAGTACCTACATTCATCATATCTTCACTTGGCATTCTATGTCTCTTTCTATATCTTCTCCCATTTGTCCCATTGGTTCTTTCTTCTTGCTCTAAGGGATTCTTTTGATCCCTATGACTAGATCCCAACTCATGTTGTCTTTCTCTTTGTAATTCTGAAAGAATATGCAATAGGACTACATTCACTTTTGCTTGTTTCTCTTATGCTTGAACACACCTCTTGTTCTTAGCTTTGCAACTCCTTATTTCTGCCCTCAAACTCCTCAAGGTATCCATTAATAAAACATAATAAAAATCAATATACCTAGGGAATGATATCGCCTTGATTCCTCTTAGAAGGTTGTTGATATATTTCTAGATGAAACCAACCATATCAAATTAAAACATGAAAACCACGACAAATCATTAGCATATGTCATAATAAGATCAAGTCACACACTAGTATTATGCTACATAGCTAAATCACGATGAAATCATGTCAACCATATATGAAATCAACTGAATCAGAGACCAAATTTTAACACATATACATTTGCTTATCCATTTTCTAAAATTCAATAAGAAACCCCCATTTGCTCCATTAAATCTGTAACAAAGTACCAACTGATTCCCAAGGGCTTTGAAGGATGCTTGTTGCTATTTTTCCCATGCTATAGCTCATCTAGTCTACGTTTTGAACTTGGATTCTCTGATACAACTCTATAACACAATCCTTCCTAATCCAACCCCAAACATAGGTTAGAAGGAGGCAGCCACCATGCATACCTGAGATCCAAGTTGGTGTTATGGAAATGGGGTCTGATTCTTTTCACTTCCTTTAACCCTTTCAAAATTAAAAATGAGCAATGCCATTGCATTTGTATTATTGAGAGGATTCCAGTGATATAAAATTTGTCCCAATTCGACTCTCAAATTAACCAATATGTCCATTCAAAGTCACGACTAATTAAAGGGTGCCACAATATTGGGATTTCATGTGGCCCGCATGTGAATCCCTCATTGTTATCCAAATCATAAGCCACTTGTTAGCTGCTAAGTTTTTTATACTCTAGATCATGGGCTGACGCTTCTGAACTGCTCAAAAGGCTTAAAGGGAACTTACAACACAAACACACACACACACACTTAAACATATATGTATACTTGATTATTATGCACCAGCGTGAGCTATCCTTGCTACCTCACCCCAAGACTGTAGTCTCGGGCTTTACATTCATAATAATTACCCAAAATTGTTAGGATGACGAGGACCAATATGACATGGGATTTCACAGTGACATGGTAGCCTTAACAAGAATGTCGAGGTGGTGTATGTAAATATGTGTTGACATATTGTTACATGATGGAGACAATAACTTTCTCGTTCCCTGAAGTCCATCTCTTGGGAAGGACAAAGGCATGCTCCAAAGAAAAACCCGAGCTAAAAAGGCTCCGAGACGACATGGAGGTGGAATATGCATATCCATTAGAATCCTAAAGAGAGTAGCCATACAATGACTGAGCTGTATTGATGCTTGAAGGAGTAACCAGGCCAAGGTGACATGTCCCAGAGGATCACGATCACGAGCCTTGGTCACATGAAGTGCAATTTTTGTTTTGAAATTGATATTAAATGCCTATATATATATATATAATATATATTAAAATAATAATATAAAATAAATAAATAAGCTAATATATCATGTATATCTATATAATCCACACACACACACACACACACACACATATACCACAGATGAAGGTGCCATAAAAGGGAGTTTTCTTATGGGAAAGTGTGATAATATAACACATAAGCCCATGAATAATTGTCATGTATATGAAATATTTTCCCCATGCTCTTATAAGTGAGCCTTCCCCATCCCATAGTCATGATTTTACGAAAGCATGAATGGATTCAATCCTGCCTTTAGGTTAAGGAAGCGCCTCAGTATATATATGAAAATACATGTATGAATCCACATGCCCGTAGTGCTATCCTTCTCGAGATTGAAACTAAAGGAACAAGGCTTGGTATCCTATTATATAAGTGATACCGTAAATAGGATGGGGTTTTCCTATTCATAACCATTAATGCGCATTAGACAAGTTGCAATCTCATCGCAACTCAGAGCTATACAAACCTCCCAGGATGATATTAATAGACATAAATACAACCCATCTTACCTCAGAGATACAGTGGTCTCTTAGGATATTAATAAACATACAAAAAACTAACAAAATCAAACAAGAAACACACAATTCCCAAAGTCCTACAAGCAATCACATTCCATAGGTTGATAGGAAATATTAGTTCCCATTCGATTCATAAGCAGGAATCACACATATGAGAATTAAATTTAACATCACTATATGCTTGTAGCCCACACAAAATTTATGTAATTGACATATTCAAGAACAAACACTCCTCAAAATTAACGATGAGGATTGGGTATCTGTTTTTGATAATGATTTTTCAGGGCTCAATAATCAATATAGATTCTCCATGTCCTATCCTTCTTCTAAACCGATACAATTGGACTCCCACAAAGTGATGAGGTTGGTCAAATGTGGCCCTTCTAGAGGATCTCATGAATCTAACATTTTATTTCCTCATTCTCCAATAGAGACTATCTATATATAGGGCCATTAGGTAAAGGAGTACCAAGTATCATGTCAACTGAGTGTTTAACTAGGGAGTGTAGGAGCAACCATACAAGTGGAGTGAATATATCTCTATATGTCTATACAATATTTTCCACTTTCTTTTGTTGTGTAGAGAGGTCTTTTGCATAGGTTGTGGTGGTTGTGTTGACATTTGTGTCACCTTCTAATCCAACCATGAAGAGAATGAAATTTGTAGTTTGAGAGGTCTCCTTTTCACATTATTTTACTTTGTTCAATGAAACCATAGTAGTTGGGACTACTTATGATATCATATGTTAGAAATTAAATAACAAAGCATTGGATCACATAAAATACTCTAGAAGCACAAACAAAAAAAATTATAAAACAAGAGAGATACAAATATACGTGGTTCACCTAATTAGGGCTACATCCGCAGAGAAACAACCAATCCTTCCTTTTATATTGTCCAATAAACTGAAGGGATACAACCTACAACAAATCCAATGTAATCTCCTCTTCTCTCTCACACAATCTCCTCTCTTATTCTCGAACAACATAATAATACACAACCATAATACAATTCCCTCATATAAATCAAGGGTTTCATTTTAGGTAAAAAAAACATAAATTAACATAACTTCTACCCTAAGATCTTCTGCCTAATTAATGGCCCAAATTGAATATTAAATTACAATATTTTAAAAGGAAATTTTTATCAATTTTTTTTGGGGGAGCTGCCCCTAAACCCCTACCAAGGGGGGTGGAACAACACTAGTGGGTGGATGGGGGAGGAGGGGGAAGCCACCCCACACCCCTTCAACAGGGAATGGATCCAAACATAGTTGAAACAAGACCTCTGAATTAGGAATATAATTCGGCTCCACACCCAACAACCTTATAGAGATGACCTCTAAGAGTAAGAATGCCACTATGATGACAAGATTCACAAACAACATGCCACTTCCACATATAAGGTTGTCCTAAAAGAACATGAATAAACTAAAGGAGGGAAAAATCAAACAATGCCTCATTTTTAAAGGGCTTGATGTTATAGGATAGGTGGCATTGCTAGCTTCAACAAATGTCTCTTTGATGGCTCAAGCAACCAATGGTGTATGCTTGAGTTTGTAGAAATGTTAGTAGCTTTAATATATTGATGTAATTCGCTGATACCAAGTTCTTTTGCATCTTTTTTTCAGTGATAAAATAGAGTGGGGTACCTTTCACCCACATCTGTGAGTGGAATAGGCAATTTCCCTCTTTAATCTCCTCTAGCTCTTCTAGTTAGATTTTTGTGGTCATGATGTTAGCACTGATTTCAACATTGACGATTCAATTTCCTTTATCTAGCTCAAAATAAAAATTAGAATGAGAGTGTAATTCCATTTCTTTAAGGTCCACCAAAAATGATTGTTTCAAGCGACATTCATCAGTGTTGTGCTAGGGTCTTTTGTGGAAATTGCACCACTTTACAGTGTCCTTTTTTGACTTCCCATTATCCTTCTTTGTCTACAACTTGGGATGGTTGCTTGATATTGGATTTCCTTATTTTATCCCTTGTTTAGTGAATTATGTAAACCTTTTCTTGGCTTCCATTGTAGTGTATTTGTAGACTCGAACTCTGATGCAACCTAAACCGCATCTACCCACATTATGCAAATAAAATTGCATGTCACACTATGTCTCAGGAATTTTAATATTCTTGCTTAGTAAAACCTTCTTAAACCAAGGTTTAAAGCTCCTTCAATAAACTCTATGCGGAAACGTTTGATTTAACTATCCAAATTTTGGACCTTTATAAACCTTTGAGCAGAACCTCATAAATCCTTCATAATCTTTGGTTAATTCTTATTACCCACGCATATTAACCATACCATGGATTTTAGACTTTGGTTAAACTCAACTTAAACCATAATACATTAATCCTGCTTATTTCTATTATAATTCCCATATAATATAAATATTTCATAAACCACACTAAAACCTTACCTTTCCTCCATTCCACAAACCTTTACACATATATCGATGCTCTCCTTAGCACATTAAATCTTCGCTTTCGATCTCATTCCTCAATCTGACAGTTATTGCGCAATAAATCGCGCCAACTAGCTTGGTCAATCTCCACCGTTTATTTCTTCTACCTCAATCCAATGGTGATCGCGCCATATCACACGATTATATGAGCGAGCAATATTAGATCGAGAGTGCACGAGAAAAGTGGTTTTCTCATGCTACGTGTCAACCCCTCAGGTTAATCGCATGAAATCGTAGAATACCATTTACCATTTTTAGACTGCATGAGATACTACTTACTACTTTCATAGACCGCTCCATTATTATGTTGTCACGTGGCTTAATCTAATCTCTTCATTTCTTAACTTTATTTTGCACAATGTAATCGTAGTCGTCTATCTCACACAATGTCGTCCATTGATCTGACTAATCCAATGACTGTACTTTGCTACTACATTATTTTGTTACTTACTGTATAATAGCCCATTCAACTTTTTTCCTATGTATTTGTTCTTGCCTTATGGTCTTCACTTGTTCTTATCTCGATCTCCACTCTGTTACTTCATTCCTTCATAAATCCTTAGGTTTTAGGAAACCTTGCAGTTATACCTTCACTGTAACATTGAAGGTTTTCTCCGATACTGTCTATGTGCAAACCCGTAACACTCTTCTATACCCTTGTTCTCTGATTCTGCGCACTTGCAAACCTATGTTACACAGAATTACTCTAATCCACACACAGTTTATAATTCAATTACTCAATACACACCTCACAACTTAGGAATCAAATTCTCTGTCTTTATAAATTATTATTTACATAATGAATTCCTTCTTGGCCTGATCTTCTATATCAGTGGCCTTTTTCCTTTCTTGCCCGTAGGCTTACAGTCAAACCCTACCTAATCTTTGAACTCCAATCTCTAACTAGCTAACTCACTAACTCTCTCTATGCCTTTTAGGCTTACATTTACACAAAAGGTTTTGTAACCCATTTCGGTTCAAATCCTTAATCTTTTGAACTAAGTCCTAAATATCCTCTATGCCCACTTTTGACTCAAATAGTCCCTAAGGATCCTTTCTAGTTCCAAAAATCATGAAACCAATTTCTAATCTAAGATTTACAATTAATTTTGAAATCTCTCAATCCCTATGGAATCTTAACTAGCCTAAATCTCTCATGTTCTCCAACATTCAAGAACATTTACAATATTCCTCACAATATCTAATTAATTCCTATTCTTAATATCTCTCATAAACTTACTTAGAAACCTTAATAATTTCATTAATTTAATACTCAGGAAACCAACTTCCTTGAAAACACAAGACCCCTATGTCTACTAAAATACAATGATATTTCTAAGCTCAATGCTTTTGCATCAAACTCTCATTGATTTCACTACAATTTCTGCTTGGTTTTGACAACATATTGATAAGAGGCTCCCGATGAGGAAATTTCTAGGAAATTATTCTCCATTTCTATGTACCTATGTAGGTCACTATGGTGCTTCACGACCATGTTCCTCTTTGAGTCTATAACACCCAATTTTGAAACCAAGTTATGGAAATTATCGTGTATTTTGGCACCCTCAAGTCTCTCTCTTGTCATAGAGTAGTAAATATAGTGTATTGGTTATTATAGTTCTCTACATGGTAGAATTCCTCCTTAAGGGCATCGACATAATCATCCCATATTGGAATGACATTGAAAATAACAACATCATCTTCATTATGCCTCTCCTAGAATCATTCCCACCAATGTTTGACATTGGGAACTCATTTTAGTAGTGTGAAGATGATCTTCTCATTGTAGAAAATATTTGGATAGAGTAATAAACATTTAAAATATTTAACCATTTCTCCAATACATCTTCATCTATTTTTCCTTTGAATAAGGGGGCATCAAATTTAACTTTTACCTTAAAGGGTGACATTGTAACACTCCCGCCCAACCCCTCGTAATCCCACCCCAAACATAGGTTAGAAGGAGATGGCCACCATGCGGACCCCAGATCCAAGGTAGCATTATGGAAATGGGGTCTATTTTTTTCACTTCCTTTTACTATTTCTAAACCGAAAATAAACAATGCCATTTCGTTTGTCTCATTGATACAATTCAAGTGATATAAAATTTATCCCAATCTGACTCTCATATTAACCAATATAGCCATTCAAAGTCATGAAAAATTAAATGTTCCCATGATATTGGGATGCCATGTGGCACCCATGTGGAGCCCTCATGACTGTCCAAATCATAAGCCACTTGTTAGTTACCAACTTGTTCATACTCCAAGTCACGGGGTGACCCTTCTCAATTACTCACAAGGCTAAAATGGAACTTTCAACACACACACACACACACACACACACATATATGTATTTAATTATTATGCACAGGTAAAAGCCACCATTTCCACCTCACCCTGAGACTTCAGTCCTTGAAATTACATTCATAAGCATAATCCAAACTCATTAGGATGATGATGACCAAGATATTGTGGGCTTGTAAAGGGACATGGCAGCCTTAACAAGAATGTCGTGGTGATGTGCATAAATACATGTCAATAGATTGTTACATGATGGATACAAGAACTTTATCATTCCCTAGATTTCGTCTCCTTGGAGGAACAAAGGCACGCTCTAAAGAACGACTCGAGACGACAAATGTTTGGGACTACATGGAGGTGGAATATGCATATCCATTAGGATCTTGTAGAGAGAAAACATAGGATGGCTAAGTTGTCTCGGCGCTTGAAGGAGTAGCTAGATTAGGGTGATGTGTCCTAGAGGATCACGATCACGAGCCTTGGTCGCATGTGGTGCAATGTTTGTTTTGACACACACACACACACACATATATATAGATTTATAGATATCACAAAGAAAGGTGCGATAAAAGGGATATTTGTTAAGGGAAAGGGAAATAATATAATACATAAGTCTGCAAATAATTATAAGGTATATGAAATCCTTGCACTTATATAAGTGAGCCTTCCCCATTTCACAGTCATGATTTGTTGCAAGCGTGCATGGATTTATGCCCTCCCTTGGGGAGAAGGAAGTGCCTCTCTCTCTCTCTCTCTCTCTCTCTCTCTCTGCTATTGTGAGCCTTCCCCATTTCACAGTCATGATTTGTTGCAAGCATGCATGGATTTATGCTCTCCCTTGGGGAGAAGGAAGTGCCTGAATCTCTCCCTCCCTCTCTCTCTCCCTTCCTCTCTCCCCCTCTCCCTCTCCCTCCCACTCCTTCTCCTCTCTCTCTCTCTCTCTCTCTCTCTCTCTC